>PVHX01006466.1:0-100425 GCA_004024805.1 Geosciurus inauris
GGGAAGGAGAGAGGAAAAGAGGGAGGGAGAAAGAGAGGAAAGAAGGAAAGAAAAGAAGGAAGTGAAAGAAAGAAAGAAAGAAAGAAAGGCAGCCAGGCGCGGTGGCACAAACCTGTAATCCCAGCACTTAGGGAGGCTGAAACAGGAGAATCGCGAGTTCAAAGCCAGCCTCAGCAATGGTGAGGTGCTAAGCAACTCAGTGAGACCCAAAACACAAAATAGGGCTGGGGATGTGGCTCAGTGGTCAAGTGCCCCTGAGTTCAATATCCAGTACCAAAAAAAAAAAAAAAAAAAAAAAGGAAAGAAAGAAAAGCAAACAATCCAATCATATGCAACTGTTTGTCACATAAAACTAATATTAATGAATTAAAATTTGATGAGTTTTAACCCAAAGGAGAAATAATGCAAAATAAAGTGGTGTCTCTCCTAAAACTGTAAGGATTTGGGACTGGGGCTGTAGTTCAGTTATAAAGCATTTGCTTAGCTTGCTTGAGACCCTGGGCTTCTCGATTCTCAGATGTGTGTGTGCGTATATATCCATGTATATACATACATACATGCATATACTTTGTTGTTATGCACAAAGAATTGCTTTATGATTTAAATTTTCATCATCAGATTCATAAGATCAAGGCAAACTTTCCATTCTCATTTGTTTTGGAATTATTTGTCCTTCACCTTGTATGGTTCCTGATACTTTCCAAATTCCTCTACCAAAAGAATTTAGAATGTTTATTAATCTCTCCATTTTAGTATTCATTTCTAGCTAAATGAAAGGAAAACAGAAACAGAGAGGACATCCAACTAAGAATATAAAAGAGACACTGTCCAGAAAGGAGGAAGCCGATTAAAAAGAAAAATAAACCTAGATCTTTTTTTCAATTACAAAGCAATCCAGTGCTCACTGATGTGAGTTCAATGATGTCCTTTATTTAGTAATTATATTATGGGAAATACTGAATGTCAAATACTTGGCCAGGATCTGAAGATTCCAGCTCACACTCAGGCAGGGGTTGTCTTAGGGTGCATGTCAGAACTTAGAACTTGGAACAAACCATGTTTTATCTATTAGAAGAAACACATTACAAGTCACCCCACAATCTGATAACTTAAAGCGTCTGTCAGCTTTTCCCCTGAGAGTTATTGGGGTGCCTGGGTGTGCTACTAGTCAATGGTGCTAAATCATGGCAGCTTCAAATTAGCTAGGTGGCTTTGCTGATTTTGGGTAGACACCCTCTGCAAACTTGAACAGGACAACAGCTTACTCAGCTCTACTCCATGTGGTCTCTCATGTTCCAGCATGATGGTCTGCTGTTATTTGCAGGCTTAAGGCAAAAAGTCCAAGTGTCTCTAACCTTGTGTAACCAGGCTGGGAGGGGGCATTCCGCATTCTTCCACAATCTACTGGCAAAAACAAGTCAACAGGGTAGTCTAGTCTAGGCAAAGGATAGAGAAATAAACTCCGTTCCTTGAATGGAGGAGCTTCGGTGGTTAAGCACTCCTGGGTTCAATCACATTGAAAGGAGTGTGGGCAGAAGAAGGGGTAAAGAATAGCGGCACACAATGGTTTTACTTGAGGACAGGAAAGACTATAAGAAACCAGAATTTGACTTCAAGTCAACTCAAATAAGAAAAATGCAGTTTGCTAAACAAGAAAGGTAAAGAAAACAAGATACACAGAAATCCCACCCACCATTTGGGCAACTGTGTCTGTGGGATCTTGAGGAGAAGCTTTAACTCGGGTATTGGCAGTTGATCTGCACTGAACACTGAGGCTCATGGTAAGGTAGGTGGTGCTAATGCTAGTGTTAAAACCGGCCTTTACATCAGGGTAGGGTGGGCCTTCAGGGAGAAATCAAAGATGGCAGTTCTCAATAAGTTTATGTTTTATTGCAGAAAGAAATTTGGCTTACTTAGAGGATTATAGGTACCTGGAGTTTCTTTCTTTTACAAAGTCCGGTAATTCCAGTAATTTCAAAGTTACCTTTTTATTTGACTCTAATCAGTTCTGGCTTCCCTTCCGGCAAAATCCCCTTGGTCTCCTTTACTACATATACAATGACTCATTGTTGTGTTCTCAGCTTAGGTACATCTGGCTGAGAGCAAATATTCAATAGTGAAAAGAAATGAGAGCCAGACTCAGCCATTCTCTTTTGATTACATTATGACTCAGGAGGACACCCACCAGTAGTTTTATTCATTACTGGATATTAAAATCAAAGGCCTTTAATATGCAGGAACAGAGTTGTCCAAATTGAAGCCCATCTGTGCATCCTTGTAGAAGTTTTCATAGCATGATACATAGGCAATTTTAATAAACTTATTATTTTTTCAGTCTGCCCCAAAGGATTGAATGAAATTTCAGCATTATCTTGGTGCCTCTTGGAACAGCACTCTAACTTTTTGCACAATCCAGATACTTTAAGACTAGATTGGACTGACCATGGAGGATGTAGTCAACAACTTTAAAGAGCCATCTGCTGCTCTGATGCAGCCCAAAGTGTCTGGCTAAGGACACAGATCCTTTTTCTCCCTCTTAGTATTCACAGATTTCTGTGGCTCCATAGGCCTTATATTTTTCTGGTCAAAACCTGATGAAGACTCCAGTAACTCTGTTCTCAGGACTTCTGCCTTTTTAATTTGTCTTCCTTTCTCTAATCATAAACATTAGTGAAGGGAACTTTAGAAATGGAAAACATAATCTCAGTGGATTTTCGATGTGTGTCTTTTCAAAGATTTAAAGAAACTTTAGAGGCAACAAAGCTCTGTGGCTAATGCCTACGTTTCATTTGCTTCCAATCTGAAAACATATGGATCTCTTCCAGTCCTTCTACCCACTTGCTAGTTTTCTTTTAGTTCCCATTCCATCCTGAATGCTGGAAGAGTCTCCCAATATTGGTTCACGGACAAGGGGTGGGAGCAAGAAACCATAGCAGAAAATGGAATCCAGAAAAGCCAGACAGATCTGAGCTTGAGTCTTAGAGAAACTGTTTCCCTCTCTCCAAGCTTTGTTTTCTTCATATCCAAAAGAATTTAAAATCATATCTATTTCCCAAGGATGTCATGAGAATTATATGAGGTAGGACGTGTCCCATTTTCACATAAAACATTCAATATAAATGAAAAATAATTATTATTACTCCTAGAATAGGGAACTGACTCAGTATACTTTTCGAACTGTCTTGCAGACAACCAGAATGTAGTGCCAGCTAGAAGCAGCATGAGCTATAGTACATGCCACTGGCCAAGCACTGTTTAAAGCACTGTATAGATATTAACTCATTTAATATTCATTTGATATGAATTCTCTGTATATGTTCACCCACACAATGATCACAAAAATGCTGCAAGGGAAACGTTATTATTATTATTCTTGCCATCTTGTTTTATATAAGGAAAATAAAGCACAAGAGGTCCCATGACCCAGTTCAGAATTCCAACCCAGGCAGTCTGGCTCCTGCTAGTCTTCCAATCACCATCTTATGTGGCTTCTAGAGGAGAGAGAATGATGTAGTTGTTATAGATTTTTTCCAAAGGTTGTATACCTCTAATTAGGTATATGGCTTGTTGACTGACTTGAGTATTTCAAAATGTTTTCTTCTCCTCCTTCAGCATATAAACTCCTCAGGGACAAAGACACTGTGTATTGTTTTCCATATGCAGAGAACAACTTTCCGGATGCGGCAGGTCGGAGGCAGGTCTTATTGTCTGGCTAACTCTCTTTCATTTTCCCACAGGGCTTCTAGGAATTGTAAGTAGGTTCCAGGAGTTGAGAATTAAGAAGAGCAATGATGTGGCCTTCTCCACCCCTTGTGAAATTCTTATTAACACTTCTAAGGCAGCAAAGCAGTTGTCCCTGTAAAGAAATCTCAGCATTCTAGAAAACAGCACTCATTTCTGGAAACTTCTGAAACAACAGAGTCTGCAGCTGCCAGTATGGTGAAGAGCCAATGTTTCCCCAGGCCAAAGCTTCAATGCCTCTTAAGGCTGAGAGGTGAGAACCAGCCCAAAGGGAAGCCAGAGAGCTCAGAGGGAAGAAAGCACTAAGCAGTCTTTCTAGATCAGTAGAATGCTTTTCATTTGAAGATTTTCGGAAATGTTTTAAAATTTTATTTTGTAGGCAAGCAAAATGTTATCCTTAGAGAAAACTAGGGATACTGTAAGAGGCTGCCTAAGGGGCATTTGTTGAATAGGTAAAGAGTTTGATATTAAAACAAATACCCTGCCATTTGCTGTCCCAATAGCTCTACATAAAACCAAATTTATGACATAAACTGGATTTACTATTTCAAAAATCAATCCTTTCCCAGTTCCTGCTTTTCACTATTACAGAGAACATTTGTGAGGTGAAATATTTTTGAAGCCAATTGAAGCAGTGTTGTGGTACCTAAGGCCGATTTGGTACCAAACAGGCTGTCCTGTTTAATGGTCAAAGAGATGTGGGTTCTAATCCAAGTTCCAATTCTTATTAGGGCTGTGATTCTGTGGAAGTTATTTAACTCTCTCTTAACTCCAGTTTCTTTAGCTATCAAGTAGGAACAATTATAATAAGTTTATTCTGGGGACTCAAAGTACCTAGCACTTAGCAGCTATTCAGTTAATGCATACTATCATACTATCTGATATTGAGACCCTGGTCATTCACTAGAATATAAATACCATGAGGATAGATATTTTATTTTGTTTTATGACATGTCATTGAGAGGGCCTGGCACAACAATTTTTTTAAAAGTTGTTGAATGAGCGTTTGAAACAATTTGGGAAAGTTTGAGCTTCATAGGAAGTTTGTATGAAGACTAGATCCTATTCCATTAGCTAAGGAGAGCCACAGTTTCCATGCAGAAGTGTCATGTAATACTGTCACTATAGAGCTAGTTTCTAGTTCATATCATATGCCATTGTTGCCTTTGGATAAACACTCTTTGTTTCTGGTTCTCCTTTGCATTTCTTGTTAATCTGCTATTTATAAATGATCAGCCCCCCTTCAGCCAGAAGAATGGTGACCTGTCTTGTCTGCTAGACTCTCTTTTGCAAATGTTAATGTCAGAATCCTGTGGGGTAGAAGGAAACTGGCTCATTTTACTACTACAGGAAGATTTCAGTTTAGTAAGTATGTGGGGAGAAAAAAAAGGTATAACACATTTCTTATTTCTTCCTGTTATGATCTTTGAGTCAGCAGTACTCCAGAGAACAGTTTGAAATAGAATGTGGAGATCTCAACAAAGCAAAATTCATCTTCAAAAAAGAATCACATGCAGTCCCCGATACATGTAGAAGATATATTTACACATCAGTCTGAACTCAGCCTTACAGTACAAAGACTGGCACATGCTATTTCTGAGGGGAGAGAGAAAAATGTAGAGAGAGAGAGGGAGAGAGTGATGGCTGTGGAAAGACAGACATAGGTGTCCATATCAAACTTTGATTTTAAAAAAAGTTCTGTGGATCAGTGGTCATATATTATTGAAAGTTTGCAACGATTCTACAAGGAAATCATACACTTGTCTCATTTAGGGAGGGTCTGGCTTAGTTGTTATGAAATGAACCTAAATCTGACCCTGATCTACTAATGGAAATTAACTGGGCTGTCTGGACCTCTTGGTCCAGACTTTAGGATTCTATTGTATTTGATATTCATTGTTCATTCCAGCTTGGTACCTGAGGGGAATAGAAGTTACAAGACATAATCCTCATTCTGAAGGTGTCTACATTCTGATTGTATCACAAACTGAATACACATTTGACAATTAAAAAAACTAAATGAAAGGTAAAACAATCATATAGCTCTGTAGTCTGAGCAGTAAGAGAAGAATTTATGGACAAGCTAGGACTTGAATTGAGACTTGATAGTGGGCAGGACTGGGAGGACAAAGGGAAAGAGGGTGCACACACAGTCCAGTAACAAGGATCCTATAAAGAAACAAATCCCAGAACAGTAGGGAGAGTGGTGGAAAATATATTCGGAGTATTTCATCCTGAAGAGTATAGGCATAGAGTGAGCATCTCTTATGGATTTTTCAGAAAAGAAATTGTATTTTGAAATCATTATTCAGTCAACAAATAGAAATCATGAATCCACTTTGGGCAAGCCATTGTACCTGCTGAATGAGTCAGACTGTTCTAGAAAAGCTTTGCATTGGTTAGAACCTATTTAAGAAGTCATGTTTCAGAAAGATGTATTTGAATGGGTATATGTGTTTTAAGTGAACATTTTAGCAATATCTGAAAGAAAGTTTTATTATTAAGTTAGATGTAAAACCCTCTTAAAATCTTCGTTAAAAATTCTTGTGCTCCACTCTTGTTTCAAATCCACTTCAAACTCAATTGCAGCACTTATTGGCATAAAATTATCTGTGGTTCTGAAAATGTCTCTAAAGACTGACATTTAATTCTGTCCATTCTCAGAGTTCGTGCTGTGCATTCTGAGGGTGGATATAATTTCCTGATAACTTTTTTTTCTTTTTTAAAAGGAGTTTGAGATGCTTCCTCTTGATTCTGGCTATGACCTGCCCGGATCTCTTACCCAAAGCAGATACTAACATCTGTTGTTTTCACTTGGGATGCCTCAGATTGCATGAGCTATATTACTTGTCAAGATTGGACAAGTGACTCACTGTGTTTATCTTTCTGCTAGCTTCCGAAGTTATGTTGCTCATATTGAAATGTCAGTTGCTTGACCTTTGGATGCACAGGGGAGCTTCAGAGGATATTTCAAGCATTCAAAAGCAAGTAGTGAAGTTCTGGTACAGGAAAGAAACATAACTAACAGTCCTTGGGGCTAATGCAACACTATATGAAAATAGCACTCTCTGATCCTGAAGATTTATTTGAGCAAATTTAGAGTGCACTGTAGGTTAATATAATTATTCCTTGTAATTGCTGAATTTTTAGTGATAAGTGGTTCAGAGATAAGTTATTTTTCTTGAGTTATATATTTTTGGGCACCTTGGGTTACATGAGCTTGGGTTACTGAGCTTTAGTCTGTTATGGAGACCCTCTCACTTCCTCAGAAATGCCCAGGGCTCAGGTCAGTATTATTCTAGAAACTTCTTGATGAAGAGGAAAATACCTTTACATCCCACAAACTTGAACTAATTAAAACGGACACCATTGTGACTGGGTAAAAGTCAAATGCAATTTTAAATAGCAATTAGCAAAATTTATATTCCAGGGTAAAAATGAATATGGTCAAGGAAATGAGGCTTATCAGGTCCTTCCACTTGCCTCACAAATCTTCTATGAATTAATAATCATTGACATTTTTATGAAACAATGTCATTCTCATCACAAGCCTCTGCTTTCCACATTATGACTGCCTTTATAAAGGCTTACCTCAAAGTGAGAGGAATTAAAAAAGACTCTTCATAGTACTTTTCGAACAATTACTAGGGAAACAGCAGAAGGAAATAAAGGCCGAACTTATTTCGCCCTGCAGAATTCTGGCAATTGACGTAAAAGCAATATGAGGATATTGAGAAGAAAATCTAAATGCTATATAATTACAGAAAATCCAAACTAGATGAATTATCCGAGAAGCCTGAATGGAAAGACAGGCTTTGTGACAGTCATTACCTTCTGAAATTCTCTTATTAGATTAAGGTAACACAATCAGAATGTTCTACATCCACGAAGGCCTAATAAAAAACCATGAAAATAGAACAATGTAAAACTTATTTGTCCACTAGTGTAGCAGCACTTTGAAGCAAAAGTCTGTCTGAATATTTCTTTTTCTAAGAAATGGTGATAAACTTATATTTGAAGTTTGAAACTCTTTCAGCAATCAAAGTTTCTCATCTAAAAGAAACTTTTCTATGGTTAACTATTATTTATTAATCAGAATGAATTGTACATTCCATATTATCTTCAGACACTCTCTAAATTAGTTTCATCTCTTTGGAGAGTCTTTCAGGACTTCAGTGATAAAATGAACACTTGAGACCAAAAATACAGGGACTTCCTTCCAAAGACTTTATAGGTCTTCTTCTTCTTCGTTTTTTTTTTTGGTACTGCAGATTGAACTCAGGCCACTCAACCATTGAGCCACATCCCCAGCTCTATTTGTATTTTTTTTAGAGATACGTTCTCACTGAGTTGCTTAACACCTAGCCCATTGCTGAGACTGGTTTTAAATTTATAATCCTCCTGTCTCAGCCTTCCAAGCTGCTGTGCCTGGCTGTAGGTCTTCTTACGTGTAAGTGGAGTTACATATAATTCCCTTGACTTGAGAAAGAGAAACTTAAATAAATGTCTACTTAAGAAAATAAAACAATTGCCTTTGGATACACTTACTATGAGTGGTGGTACCAGAAAGAATAGTAATAGTAATAGAGTCAATGACAAGAAGTCAATGACATAGTCATTGACATAGTCAATGACAAGAATTGACGAATCTCCCTACCTCCTTGATGCTATTCTTGAAAATGATCACAATGTATGATGTTTTTGTAAGAACTTATAGATATATGTTCCAAAATAATATTCACCAGTGTTTTCAAAATATGTTCAGAGCAGTCTTTGAGGTATGAAAGTCATATACCATCACACAACTTTGACAGATTAATAAATTTAGGCCAAGGAAAATAAAGTGATTTGTTTAAGATCACATATTTAATAGCAATCAGGATGAGCATCCTGGCTTCCCTGGCTCTGAGTCAGAAGTCTTTTAGTAATAACAGATAGGTGTTGTGTCTATCATCCATCATCACTACCCTCCCTGCCAAATAAAAAGTTAAACTAGAAACAACTGTTCACTTTCTGTTTCATTCCTTTGAGCATTCAGCAGAAAATGTGCCAAAACTCTGTGATTCCCCCGAAAATGGGGAAATCTTAGAAATGGTATTTGCAAGTTGATATTTTAACATGTAAAATCATTATAACTACATCCTGAGGAGTGACAAAGAAATGAGGTCTATAAATATTAAGCTGATATAAGACACATGAAAGTGAGCAAAATATGATAATGTAAATACATCTTGTGAAATATGTCCACCAAACCAGAGAACATGGGAATTTTGCTTTCAGCTGAGTTTCTAACACCTTTACATTATAGAGTTAAATATGGAAATCAAATAGTGTTTATATTAAGGTTAATCTTCTATTATTGTGGCTAGAAGTTCTTTTTTATTTGCTTGCAGATCTGCTACATACATAAATAAAAAAGATTTTATTTTGTGGCAGTCAAAAAAGAAACTTCAGAACACTGTAGAACATACAAATGAATTGTGGTTAATTTTTAATTATTTTTTTCCCCAGCAGAATGCTAGGAGCTATAGATTATATGTGAATTGGGTACTCAATGAAAATATATGGGGTGAATATGTTCAGAGATTTTCCAGAAGAATGGTATACTTAACATATTGAAAGGGAAGAAGTAAATAAATATGAATACATAGGGGAGGACAGTTATTTCCCATAAACATAAAGCCATTTACTTGGCAAAGAGTGTTAGGCAATATTTTCTACACTGTCTTTGGAAGAAAAAAATTTAAGTTGTGATATGGACAAGTATCCCCAGTGACTAATTTAATGCCTGATACATAGAAAACATTTAATGAATATTTGTGCAATACAGGAATTGCTCTTTAGGAGACTACATCACAGTGAGCCATGTTGCTTGTAACTGAACTTTCAAAAATAAACTATTTCTGATAAGAAGGTGGCCCATGCTTGACCCTTCAACCATGCAGTACTGGAACTTTATAGGAGATCTGGCTTGGTGGGCTGGCTTTCTCACTGTAGAAGCTCTTAAATCATCCTTACCTCCAAAGGTCATTTGGAAGTTGTGTTTTTCTCTACACAGTCTGCCCTTATTTGATCACTACATGATAGTAGATGAAAATTATTGAAAGCTCATTCCTTGTCAGCCACTGTCCTAAAAGTGCTTGTGCTGAACCTCAGGCTCACCCCAGTGCATTGGAATCTGAATTACACATTTACCAGATTTCCAGGTGATTTGCATGCACATTGAAATGTGAGAAGCACAGAGTTAATTCTTTTGATTCATGCCATAGCCCTGTGAGTGGTGTCTTTGTTGCCGTAGTTTTAAAGAGAAGGAAGTAGAGGTGCTCCTTACATTTGTAAGAACACAGCTAGCAAGCAAGGATCAGAGCCAACACTGGTCCAGCAAGGCTGGCATGGTACCTGTAGTCTTCACCAGAACACCACTTCTCTATCTGGTAGCACCACCTCCAGCAGGGACACCAAATCTTTATCATTAGATGTAAAGGGAACAGTGACACCCTTGAGTGGGAAGATTAGATAGAATCAGAAGATTTCCAGTGACAAGGGGGGAGGGGGCATGGGGACAGTAAAAGTGGTGAAGTATGGTGGCCATCATAGCCTTAGCTTTATGTATGACTGCATGTGTGTTGTGATTCTATATCACTTACAACCAGAGAAATGAAATGTTATCCTCCATCTGTGCACAAGGAATCAAACTGCTCTCTGATATCATGTAAACCTAAATAGAACAAATAAATAAATTAAATATGGGAAAAAAAGATTTCCAGTGACAGGAAGTCTGCTTTAGCAGAAAAGACACAGGCTTCAGAACATGACAAATCTGGGTTTTGTCACATATTATCTGCCTGACCTTGTACTAGTCAGTCATTTACTTTCTGTTTAGTTTCCTCATCTATCAAGTTATTGTAAGAATTGAAGATGACGTATTTAATTGAACTTGGGACTCATTAAGTGGCAATTATTATCCTTAATGAGAAGGGATCCACAGTTTCATCCATGTCATAAATAGCTTGAAACATTTATATGCACATTTTTAAGAATAGTTATATCATCCTGAGCAAATATTCAAAGCACTAACCGCCCCCCAACTGATTTTAAATAGAAGAAAACTATTTTTAAAAACGTTGACAGCTTTGGTAATTACGAAAGGGTTAACTTATTCATTTGGAAGGAATAAGTTCCATATAATATAGGACTAAGCACTTGGCAGGAGTGGGTTGTGTATGATAAAGTACTGAATTCCTAGACCAGCTTCTGGAGCTCTGGAGGAGTGTCAGATGGAGCTGATCCACAGGTTTTACTCTTCTTTCCCAGAAGCACCCAGAACAATAACTTAGGGAAGAACACTGTAGCCAGATCCAGTATCGATATGGCTTATCACTGGTATTCATCCCACATTTGACAACTAGAGGAGAGCATATATAATTTTTTGGAACTTTACAGAGATTAGAAAACAGAGTACACTAGTCCTCCTTTCCCTTTTGGTCTGTTATTTCTCTGGAAAGATGTCAAACTTACCCATTGAACTTTGGATTTTCAAATTTTGGTTGTGAATTGTTTCTTTACATGTTGATGGTAGGTATAATTGAAATAGTAAAGGGAGGGATCACAGAACCACTACTTTTCTGGCCTCTGTGCAGATTTATTGTCAGGCTACGTAGACAGGAGGATAAAAAAAATAAGCGCCTCGCTGCTTAAGGAAAGGAAGCCTTAGCCCTTAATGCAGTTATCAGAGCCCTGGCAGCATATTAAGGCAATTGGCCCAATTGAAAGCATATAACCTATTTTTCTTTATCTCCCAACTGTTTCCCAGCACCATTAGGTTCCTTCTACACCAAGGTTTTCTGAGAAATAAAGCAATTACATTAATGTTGTCAATCACTACTGCCAGACTGATCAATAAAAATAATGTTAACCTTACTAATTAATTGCTACCAATCACCTAACTAACTTGAAGAAACTATTAGTTGCACAAAACCGAATAAGGAAATGCTCTAAGTGATGTTTATAATGTGCTATTTGAAAAACAAGAGATTTCAATTCTTCTCTATGATAGAATTTTTCAGCTCTAAGTAAAAACAATAGCCTTTTCTATTTGGTTTTAGACAAGATTATCCTTTATTATTGTAATTATCATTTAAGGCTGCTGACAATAAGTCAATCTGGAATGGTTACTACAGATGTGCTATTTGTGTTTGGATAGCTTTGATCTGATAGAGAGTTAGGTTTTGCTAACACTTTCTCAGTCCCTACCATTACAGAATAGCTATGTGTGTCCCTCTGGTTTAGAGGTTTCTAATTTAATAATATGGGTATCTTTGCTTGGATTTTTGGGAAACAAAGCAATTATTTAAACATTCCTTAAAAAATTGTAAATAGTACCAACATTGTCAGAAATTTAATTTTAGTGCATTTTTAGCTCATTATATTATTCTACAGGTTTCATATGTCTTGAGCTTTTACCAAGGTTGAGTCACTACTTAGAAAGGCAACTTTGGATTCTTGACTGAAATTGTCAGTAAAACTATTTATGGTGGAGTTTATGTTTCTGGAACTGAAAGGCACCTCAGGTAATCCGAAACTCACATGGTATCTCCATCGCGGAAATTTCTTTTTGAGTTAAGAAATACATATGACGAGTCAGTTTAAAATATTGATTTCTAAGCTGAGCCACTAGAGATTCCAGTGTAGTAGGTTAGGTGTTGTGAACAGGAATTTGCATTTTGCCTAAGCATCCAGGAGATTTCCTTGCACAGGGATTGTGGTCCATACTCTGAGAATCATGACCATACACCAAAATCCCGGACTCATTTCCTTCCAGGCACTGTGCTCTCTGAACCTACTCCAATTCTAAATTCCCAATTCCAAGCTCCTCTGAGCACTAAGGCTCCAGGGGACTGAGGGGGATAAAGGGTAGCAGCTCCTTTAGGAACTTTGTGGGCTGTGCAGGGTGGGATGGTAGTAGTAGCAACAGTGATTTAAATATGGATAATTCCGAAGTGGTGAGGTATTGATGGCCTGAACGGGAGCCCCTGGATTTGTGGGCTTAATGTTCTTGGTTTTAGCAGTGTGCAAGTGATCTCATGGATACTTCAAATCTTCCCTTGCTAACATGCTAAAGACAGGAAACTGAACCCATGCATAAACACCAGTGTGTAAGCTAGGGGCTGAGCAAAACCCTCCAGCCAGCTTCCACATCTCAACAGCTTTATTTTCTGATGTCTATTTTCACAAACTCAGTCTTCTCCAGTGATAAAAGTTTGGTTTTTCATTTTCTCTCATAGTGTGATAGTGGCTCTTTTAAATGTTATTTCATTTTCACTTGAAAATGGAAAGCCACCTCTGTCTGTACTCATGCTGTACAGCTATCTAGAGTTTTGTGAGCATCTCAGGATGTGGGCATCGTGAATGTTCATAGTCTTATCCTGTATTTACTATTTCTGTTTTTATATCAGGATAGAGAGGGTGCACAAATGTGACAAAGTGGCTGTTGAGTTATAATCCTCCTGAGAGAGAATAGAAATTAAAATGTACTGTTAAATCAGGGAAAAATGGAGAGAATCTTTCAAATATTCTCTGTACGATGACAGTGATATTATTAACTGTCAGTGGTAGAAGAGCGCAGTTTGAATAATTTTATTTTCCTTCTCCCCCACAAATTAAACCCAAAATACCTCATTGGTTCATTTTTTCAAATTAAAAATTATGAGACTTTGAGTAAGCACAAGGGAGCAGGCAGAAGAGAGTATAGCTGGCGAATAAATTGTATTTATGTGCTGGTGATAAAGATACTGACTTACTTTATCATTCTTATACCATTAAAAATACCATGCCTGCATCTAGTTTTACCTGAAGATTAACTTCATGAATATTTTTGATTGCCTACTGTGTGCAGTTTACTGAACGAGCTACCACATTTAACATTTATATTTCAAGGAGTTTACAGTAGGAGAGGAGGCATGGGTGTTATTTATTGTAATCTAAAGCAGAAGGCAACAGTCGTATTAAAGATGCAAGAATAAAACAAAAAAAAGGCTAAAAGGCAATCAGAATGGACCTGGCTCTGGTCACATGGATACCAGTAGTCAGCAAGAGTACCACCTGGAGGTGTGCATCAGTGGAAGGTGAGAACCACAGTAGGAGAGGACTAGACTGTGAATTCAGGAAAGCAAAGTTCCTCCCAATTGGAAGGATCAGGGGAAAACACTGTGGCATTGAGGAATCAATAGGGTTTAAATAAAAATTAGACACAGGGAACTGGTTGAATTAAAAATGGCATCAGTTCAAAGAAGTTTAGGAAATGTTCACAGTCCAGCTGAGTGCCTCAGCTTAGTTTTCTGAATCAGGGAACATTGTAGACAGGCTACAGGGTAGATGGCTCCATTGAGGATTATGGGAAAACTGGAAGAAATCTCAGGAGGTAGAAGAGCTAGCCAGACCCTGCAAGAAGGAGTCCAAGGGAACAGAAACTCCACCTGTTTTTGTCCCTGCAGACTTTTGGGTGGCAGAAGGGAGATTGTCAATCAAGGAAATCATTTTTTCTGCATACCTGAATGAGTGATGGTGAAATCCATACCTGAGAAGCATCTAAAGCATTTAGCTCCTTGTAAAAGATAGATATTTTCAGATATTGATATTAAACTTTTCTTTTGCCAATTAAACTCTTTTCTTTTTCTGCTGGATATAGAAAACAGATCCCCATTCCATCCTCACTGATGATTTTTCTTGTTCAGGGAAATCCTTCTTATGCTCCTTCAGCTCCCTATTTGTCAGAACTTACTTCGTCTCAGTTTCTCTACACTGGATGATCTTCACATTAACCATAAAAGGATGCCAAGACAATGTTGGAGGAAAAATGAAGATGGCATTTTAGAAAATATATACTGCATTCACCCAGTACCAAGATTCCATCTCCATTTAATAAAAGTGAAAAACAAATTGCAAGGGAACATTGCTGATTTGCATATTTGCCTTTTAGACCCCAAAGTCAGTCTCGATCCATCTCATATTCATAAAGTATGCATCTAATTTTGTGTGTGTAGGGGGGTGTCCTGAGGATTGAATCCAGGACCTTGAGCATGCCAGGTAAGCACTCTATAGTGAGCTACATCCCTAATCCTATTTATTTCATGCTAGATTGCTCAGGCTGGCTTTGAACTCATAACCGCCTACTTCAGCCTCCCATGTGGACGGGATTATGGAAGTATGCCACCACGTCCAGCTGTATGTGTATAATTTTTTATGACCTTTATGATGGAAAGCTTTCTTTAATTCAATGCTTTCTTAATGCCTTCTAGTCTGAGTGGTATGTCTTGAACAACCAATCTAAACATTTATTTCTGGTTTTAATGAGCCATTTTGTGCTTTCCAGAGCTCTGAGTCCTTGGTAAATTCACAGATATTTCTTCAGTGGCAGAAGAAATCTTGCAATTTTGGAAAGTTGTGTGAAAATGCAACCAAAGTTACATAGTGTTTCCATCATGTGGAATGATTTTATTTATTTATTTTTTTGTTCCTTTTGACAGACCATGAAGAATTCCAACCCCTTTCCCACATGATTTCTGGGTGGTAATGCCCAAGAAAGAGTGAGGGAAAATACTGTTCCTTTTGTTTGGGGACAGGGAATATTCACTTGATCCAGGTACCTTGAAGTTAGATAACCTTTTAGCTGCTCAATTTCATGCTATGCTCACTTCCTGAAGCAAACTCCTGAAAGGGCACAGTGAGCAATCCCAGTCCTGGAGGAGACAGACACATGCTTTTGATGCAGGGAACCATGGGGAATACGTTCTTTGACTTTCATCTATGCTGCAGAAACCCAGGAACACACACACTGGGCCTTGGAAACACTCTTGAGTTCAGGAAAAAGAATAGGCAAGACTGGGGTTCACTTGTCTCAGTACCTTAATGATCCAACTGCACTGTGGAGTCCAAATGCTAGCTCCTGAAATTAAACCAGATGATAGCTGCCATTTTTTATCTAAGCAACACTCTGTTTGTGTTTTGGGTCTGTTATAGTTTGTGGTCCCCTCTTTGTCTTGAGGATTGAAAGGGTTGATTCCTGCTAATGAAAATATATTGTGATCTCTGCTAATCAGAAATTCTGCAGGTGGTTAGACTCATGAATGTACCATTAGCTGTTGTGGATATTTTGTTAAAAACCCCAAGGGAGAGATAAGAAGAGAAAACAGGAGGTGACCAACATTTAATAGGTCATGGTCTTTGCCTTCTTGGCCTTTATTTATTTTTCTAAATTCCTCTCTTAATTTCCAGAGCGAGCTGCTTCTTCATTTTGCTATTATTGAAAACACCATGGAAGGAGCTCCTGGCGCTTGAGAAGTGCCCTGACACTGTGAGCAATGAATGAGAATGTGAATCTATTCTGAGGCTCCATGTATAAATTAGGATAAATACTCTTTTCAAAGAGGTACTTGACTGGGATTTGCAAAAACATGCCTTTTAAAATTTTTTTTCCTTCAATTATTTAAGGGTGTGAAATCCATTATTAACTGGGCTATTGCCTTTTAATCAAATGCCCTGAACTGGGTAGGGAAGGATACATACCTCAAATATTCCTGGAAAATTTCCAAATTATGGTTGAATATAAGTCTAAATTTTCCATTCTTAAAGATTGCCCCCAGAATCCAAACAAACATTGTAACAGATAAAAAAAGATTATGAATTATTGAAGCATATCAGTTTCAACAATATTAAACATTCAATATAGTATCATATATATATATTATATATATATGTGTGTGTGTGTGTGTATATATATATATATTTTTTTTAATTAAGGGCTTCACACAGCTAGGCAAGTGCTCTACTACTGACCTACACCCCAGGCCAGCATTATAGTTTTAAATAACAGGTATTATTTATTTTGTTTTATAGTAGCAGCTGATGGTCACAAGCGACTTTGTAAAAGAAAGAAACAAGGCAAAGGTTAGTTTGTATGTAGTTTTCACACAAAAATAAACACAATTTATTTTTTTCTCAATGTTGGTATACACTTGTAATCTGCATTTTCACATATTTGGAGCCTTTCTCCCATATGATTAAATATTTTTAAAGATTTTTTTCTATGACTAGATAGCACTCCATCTAATAAAAGTGCCATAATTCCTTTGATCATTTATTATAACTCATTTAGCTACTGCTCATTTATTTTGCTATTATAATCACATCATGATGAATATTCTTTTGCATATATATCTTTGCAGGCATTTGGCTGTTTCTTTAGAAATTATAATTAGAGAAATTCTTGTGGGTTACACATTTTAAAACAATATACATGGTCAAATTGCTCTTCATAATTTGTCCTGGCAATTTACCATTTCAACATTGACTAAACCTAGCCTCTCTCCTCTCTCCTAAGCCCTGTTTTTTGTTTGTTTGTTTTTAAAACCAAGATGTTTCTCCAATGGAGAGAACTCTTCATTTAACGAAAAGGTGGTAATAATTTCAGAGGCTGTGCTTTGTAACACTGAAGTGATAAAACTGAAAACCATGTGGTCTATTTCAAATTCCTACCCCTTCAATGATTTCTTCTGCTAAGGGGGCTGAACAGCTGATATTGTTTCTTACAACATCAGCAGAAGTTTTTGTTTTGTTCTGCCTTTTGTTTTCCCTTTCCTACCCTCCTTCCTTCTCTCCTCTGTGGGTTCCCTCCTTCCTTCCTGTTTGTTTTATATTCCTTAGGGGGAATGATGCCTAATCCTCTTGGGAAGCTTCTCTTGCTCTCAATTTCTCAGCCCTCACAGTGTCACAGGACCTCTAATGGCTGTGACTTCTGAAGGACAGTGCCAGGACACGTGGGTGTTCAAGAGCCTCTTCCACAGGGCTCTTTTTATCAGGTTCAGCTCAGTTGTTCCCAACAACTCCTAAGGGCCTCCTGAACTATGTGAAGATTCAGATAAAAACCCAATGACAGATTACAAGGAACTCTGCCTTTACTTTCCTCTATTGTCACACCCTGTCAAACTTTCATTAAAGTTCTGTCAGAATAAGTCCTATTTAATTTTCACACATCTTTCTCCTGTCCCTGCCTCTAAATCTTGACCATGACATGTTCTTTCCTGATCCATCTCTTCTTACACCAGAACCTCTGTAACTCCAAAGTTGGTTTAAAATTTTATTTAGCCCCTTCATTAGGGCCCTTTCTTATATTTTTTTTAATGTTTAAAAATCACAAAGGCATAAAATGGATTTGATTAGATTCTCAGTCTATTGCAAAGCCCCCATTTTATTTTATTTTCTATTCTTTTCCCTTAATTCCCTATCCTCAATCCCATTTTTAATTTTCTCTTTGACACCCATTCTTATTTACTTAATGACTGTCCTTTGACAGATATATTTGTACCTTTGAAAAATATAAAGTATTTTTATGTAGATGGGGCTACATAACTGACATTGTACAATGAATTTCATGCTCTCAGTTGCTTTTTAAAATAACATTAAGTTCTTAAGATTTGTTCACTACCATATGCAAATAGAACGAATTACTTCTGACTATTCCATTGTATTGCACTAATGGCAGATGCCTTATTTTCGTATTCATTCCTCTTATGAGGAGCTCCTGAGCTGCTCTACCTTTACTATCACAAAGCTTCAGTAAATATTTTTATATTTTTAGACATATAGGACAAGGAAATAAATATATGGTATCATAGAAAAAACATAAATATATCTATATAAATATCTACAGATATATATAGATACATAGACATTTCTCTATATATTTGACTATAATACACACACCATGTATTTATTTATTCACATGGGGATATGTTTTAAGTCATTATAAATTTGCAACCCCAATTCTTTACCATCCTCTATGTCCCTACCCTTTATTCTTCTCTGACAGTTGGGTTCACTTAGAGTAGGATGCACTTCCCACCACATGACTTTCCTTGACCAATAGAGTGTATGCAGAAGTGACAGTGTACCAGTTCCAAACCTAGACATGAAGAGGCTTCCATGTTTCCACCAGCTCTTTTGTATATCTGCCATTGCTGCAGTAAGAATATGGCCCCACTAGCAGGCTGGTCCAAGGAGGATGAGAGACATTTGGAGAAGACATCAGTTCAATCCAGATTAGATAAACCTGCAGCCTGAAACAGAACCCCCAGCTGCATGTACCTTTGATAAATTGACTCACCTGCAGATTCATGAGGAGCCCAGTGGACATCAGCAGATTTGTCTCAGCTGGAACACAGTGACCTTAGGGATAAATATGGGTTGTTGTAGGCCCTTAGGGGTTTGCAGTGGATTCCAAGGTGCAGTGGATGACAGATGGGGATGAGCACAGCTGGATGACTTTCCAGAATGGCTGTGCCAATTTACCCTTCCAGTGTTGTTGGGTAAGAGACCTTGCTCGTGTTACCAAATACTACAAGTTTTATTTACTGTGATGGTCATGGAATGGTAGCTCCTTTAATTTTAAGTTTCTTTGTTAAGAGTTTGAAATCTCTTCAGATACATATTAAACACCCAATTTCCTCCTTTGAAGTGCCTCTTTATGTCCTTTGTCCACTTTCTCTACTGGGTTACTTGTCTTTTATTAGTAGATGTACAGGAATCCCTTATATATCCAAGATAAAAAAAAATCCTGGTTTTAGGCATTGCGAATAATTTCTGATAGTCTTTCTTCTGTTGACTTCATCAAGGGTGTCCATGGAATCATTAATTAATTTTTATGTATTTCAACCTTCTTGTTTGTGTTTTTTAAAAATTTGATCTTTTTAAAATGGAATGACTTCTTAAACTGAAACCTCAAAAGTTTTATTCTATTAACCTTAACCTATACTTTCTTCTTTTAGCTTTTGCTTTTTACACTTAAGTTTTTAGTGCATGTAGAGTTTACATTTGAATATGCTCTACATTTTCTCCCTGGTGTTTATATATAAAATTTCTCCAAAATTAACCAGTGAAAAAATTCTATAAAACTTCTGACTACAAGACAATCTAGCTGACTTTTAAACCAATATATTAGATGTTAACAATCAACTTAGCACATTTGTCCCAAGTTGCCACTTTGGGGGTGCCTAACATGTCTACCAACGCTTAGAACGCCTAGGGAGTTGTTGAATTTCCCTCAGTGGTCACAGGACTTCTTTGGGAATATGCTTAATGGTGGAAAATTGGATTTGGATATTAAAAATTCCTCAAAATGAAGTGGTTGGTCAATTCCAAAAATATATTTACAATAATAATATCAACAAAACTGATTTACTTGTGCAAATTTTTTTTTGCTTGCTTGTTGGTTTTTGTTGCTTTCAGTTTATATAGATGCAGTTAACAAAGTACTGAAGAGTATGTGGCTTTAAAGTCAGAGCACCTATTCTGATACTTGCTTTAAGGTGACCTATACCAGTTCTATACACCTCAATTTCTACACTGGTTAAATAGAGATGATAAAAAACAACAGTGAGTACTATCGTATTTGGTAGAGTTATTGTGAAGATGATGTGAGTTAGTAGGCCTGGCATGGAGTAAGCATTCAAGAATCATCATGATCAACATGTCCTGAGTCATCCCAGATTTTCTAAGGGTCTTGAGCCTGTGTGAGAAGCCCAGTTCCTCAGTCCCGTTTGTTAGATCCTTTCCTTTTCTTCACTTGTTCCTGGCAATGAGACCCATCTTTCCTTACAATACTACATAGCTAGCCTGGGGAAGGGGAACTTTCTATATACTTTTTGTCAATCCCCTTGGATTTTAATTTTTTTCATGCCAATCAGAAAACAAAATTATTTACACATGTTATAATACATCTGCACATAATCATTTCATAGACTATTGAGGCAAACAGTACTTATTTTTCTTTCTCTCAGATTTAAGGATTTATTTTCAGCTAGCTGCCCCCAGAACTTCCACAGGCAGATGAAAGCAATAAATAGTTCCATGATACTTGGTCACCACCAGGTTCAATTAGCATGTGTTTAAACTGTGTAACAACTGCAGAAGAATCCTATCTTTAAAATGTTGTCAGCTACTAAAGGAATAAATTATAGCTTAAACCCAATGTATAGCTCATAGACTCTGGTATGCTAGTAGACAGCATTTTTAACCTTCAACAAAAATAAAACATTTCCTTCAAACCGAGGAGATTGTGCCAGATTTAATGACTTAAATAGACATCTTATATTACCAAATTATAGGCAACAGCAATTACCCCACCAGTTCTTAGGTATCAGAAATAGAATGTTCTAGAATATATTTGGTAGCTTAAATTTTTACCCATCTCAATTACCTGCCCTTTCACTGTTGGCAGGCTCACAGGGACAATTAAGCACCAAGAGAATTATGAATGTTAAATTTGGAAAAGTAACTTGAAGCAAAAGAAAAAAAAAACCAGAATTGTAAAAACTGCCCCCCCCACACTCCCCTATCCCATGGAATATTTCTGTTTTACAGATAACAAAATAGAAACAAGTAGAGAAAAACAGTTTGACAAAATCAAGTTTTCGTGATGTTTTGGTTGAGATAACCATTATAATATGAGACAACACTATCTATATCATTCATTCTATTATTGAACTCTGGGGATATGACCATTGGCCTCTTATCCCCACTTGCTCGATGCCGTAGTAGTGACCTTATAGTAGACCCAGACTTTGGTTAGATTACCAGAGGGATTTGTAAAGGTAATGAGGGGTAAGGGAAGAAGTTGGAAGTAAAGTAAAAAGTGAGAAAGTAAAGAAACCCTGGGGCATTTTGTGGTCCCTAGCTGGAGGCCAGGGCTGAAGGCGAACAAAGTTATATGTGTGATAAGAAGGTTGGGGCAGAATAAGATCCCTATTATAATCATCATTGCACATAATAAAAATGAAAGGTAACCATTATCCAAAAAGAGAAGAAAATGAACATAAAAGTCTCAGATCCTGGGTTCGTTTTCATTGCATGCTAGAAATAAGGTAGCAGGTTCAGAATGTAATAACTTATCAACAGGATTTGGTCCCAGCAGTTTTGGCACTGATAAATGATCTGGGAATAATGCCATCAAAGTCAATAGCTTCCATTCCCATCACTGACTTTATACATACTCAGGTGGTGCTGTTAAAGAGAATTAAATGCACAGTACCCTATGAGAAGAATTATCTCAAGTTTTCTTTATGACAGACAGTAAAATAACAGTTTTCACATGCAGATTGTGTTCAAATCAGTAAAAGGTTAGGGTCATGAGAATTTTCTTTTAGATTTTTGTTTTTGTTTTAGAATGTGACATCACATTATTGAGTAAATTAAGTATAATCACTACCCAACAATGCTTCAAACTCCCTCCTTTCTAATACACATCTTTTATCTCTTCCTGATGATTACATCTGTCCCAAGAATAAGTACCAACATTTATGATGCTGTTTATTTGTTGCAAATCATTCAGCTTCTTAATAAAACTCATCCATATTCAATTCAGCCTATATGAGTCATACCACATTGTCAGCCAGAATATTAATGTTTCAAGGTATAATCCAATATAGATCAGACGGCACCGTGAGGACAATTCACCAATTTACAGTTTCATATTTATTCAGTACAGGTGCATTTTACTAAGCAGAGCTGATGCCTTGAGATGTTTTTTGCTTAGATCATAATTTGCTGAAATCAATTGATCGTAAATATTCAAATCTGATGATCTGTTTATAAAATCATGGCAATTCTATAATAGGAACCAAATTTGCAAGTTTTTTGCCAAGTTGCTAATGTATTTAAAATATGAGGTAGAATTATATATCCTGAGCTCTTTTCAAGACCTTTTATTTTGTAGAAAAAGGCAGTAAAGAAGAAAACAGAGAGGAAGGAAGGGAGGAGGAATGAAGGTAGGAATTCAGGCAGACAATCAGGAAGGAAGGAAAGAATTGAGCTGTCCTCTGCCTTCTTTCCTCTCTAGCCAGGAGAAATGGAGTTAAAATAAACATCAAGGGTCAAAAAGGTAGCCTGAAGTCTGGGTACGACTGATAGTACACAGTTGGTACTAACTAAAAGCAATAAGTTAGCCCTACATGCTTTCTGCTTCCCGAGTGGTGGCTCAGCCTGGGAGACTCTAGGTGGTTGTTTCTATGTGCTGAACCAAAGATTAGTTCTCACTGTGCATACATAAAAGCTTCTGCACTTGAATCTAGCTGCAATATCTACAAAATTATTAAACTCTAATTGTTTTCTAAATTTTTCAGTTACATACATATTAAATCCCACTCTCTCCCTCTCCTCCCCTTCCTTCCCCTCCCCCTGCTCTCCTCCACTCCCTCCGTTTGTTCCTTCCTTCCTTCGTTCCTTCCTTCCTTCCTTCCTTTCTCCCTTCATTCTTTCCTCTGTCCTTCCCTCCCTTGCCCTCTTCCTCTCTTTCATCTGTCTTTAAATATGAATTTCATATCTATTGTATTTTAAGCAAATATATGACCATTGAGAGGACATAGTGTATGAGGAACAGAAACATGGAAACAAATAAAGAATGATATAGGGAAGTGAGCTCTATTGACTGATAGGATAAATGTATTTGATGGTCTCCACATTTTCAGCCTATTTACAAGGCTACTGTAAGGTTGATTTAAGCATCTTAAAAACAGGCACTAGTGACAAGACACTGATACCACACAGAATTATAAAAATGGCATTGTGTTGCTGTCGTAACTTCTTCCTATATTCACCAGCTTCACTTATTACTCCAACTAGTCTATGCTAGAATGAATCAGGGTTAAATTATGTTGAAAAGTGTATATATCTATTACACCTTGAAAACAATACATTATATTTTGTTGGAAGAGAAATTAATCACTTTGAGGGTTAATGTAGTATCAACATTGTAGTGTTTATCATTAGCATTTATCCTATTAATGAATTGGAACTAGGATAAGCATCACTGATTTATCAGAGAAAAAGATCATTAAAATCTACAACTTTGAAGTTTCTAAGACCTATGTCCCAATCTAAGCAGAAAAGAAATGAGAGAACACAGTATTTCACAACAATTTGTAATAGAAAATCTGTACAAAAGTATTTACATAACCAAGAGAAGCCTCTGGAGAAAGGGGGAATTTGCAGGTAAATTAATGCAATGGATTCACAGAAAAAAAAAGGGAGAATACTAGAAGGCTCAAAGGTGCACTTTACAATGAATAATTCCATCCAAATTATGTGTGCAAATTAGATCAATTAAAGTGAAAGATGCTCAGTCACATACTGGTCTAAGAGCTAACAGTTGTGGGAATAGAGCAAAAACCAATTCCAACTGAAATTGTGGAGAACATCCCAGGTGGAAAACAAAACAATTCCTGAAGGAAAGAGACTAAGTAAAAGTATTATTTATTTTCTTTCTTTTTTTTAAGATTGACACATCAGAAAAAATCATGCATATATTGTCTGGTTTTTCCTACATTTATATTCTCCTTCAATGACAACAGTAGCTACAAAGAACACGCAGGAAAAATGCACAAACCTTTCCTCAGGAACTCAGAAAGGCCAACTCAAATTTAGTCCAAAGTGATGACCCCAGTTTTATCAAAACTCAGAAAGTACTACTTAATCTTCTACTTGGTAGAACTTGCTTACATGCAAATGAACTATTTGTTGCTAACTAAGGAATTCCAAGAGATAAATAGGAAAATTGAACATTATTTCAAGATAGAGCAGACGTGGGGGAGTTCAGTGCATGTTTACCATATAGACAAAGCTGTTTTTGTTTTGTGACATTTTTATACATGCACCTTGTTGCCAGGAACAGTACCTTTTTAGGGTAGCTGCCCAATTATTCCTGGGATATGTGGTATGTGCATTTTAAATTTTAAACTGTTGGAGAGTTTGAATTTTCACACTCTCATAAACACTTGATATCATTAGACATTTTAATGTTTGGCAATAGGATAGATTAATATATTGTTTGAATTTTTATTTTCCTGGTTATTAGACAGGCTGAATGATTTTTAGGCCTGCATTGGCCATTTGTATTTTCTCTTCAAAGAATTGATTGTTCCTTTCTCTTACTAATTGTTTACTGAATTACTTGTGTTTTTCTAATGGACTTGTAGGAATTCTTTGTATATTATTGATAAAACTCTTTGTTCTTAACATTTCAAGTATTTTCTCTCAGACTATCCTCTTGTATTTAATACTCTCTTAGCACTGTATTTCATCAATCAGAAAGAAGTCCTAATGTTGGATACAGCCAAATTTATCAATTTTTGGTATCTCCTCCCAAGAGATTCCCTGTTTCAAGGACATAGGCATAATCATCTATCCCTTCTTCTATTATTTCCATTGTGTTGTCTTTTACATTTAGATATTCAATCCATCCAAAGTTAATATTATAACTGCCACAGAGAAGAATATAACTATTTTTTCAAAATGGCTAGATAATTGTTTGGAAAGCATTTATTGCATAATCTGTCACTTCTCCATTGATATGAAATACTGCATTTATCATGGTCTAATTTCCCAAATATCCATAGGCCAGTTTCTGAATTATCTATTTAATTTCACTGATGTATTTGCTTATTCTTTAGTCGATTCCACACAATTTTCATTGTTACACTTTCTAATATATTTTAATATAAGAAATAGAAAATTCATTTCCTTTTATTTTTAAATGTTGTCTTAACTGTCATTATGCATGTACTCTAATACATGAATTTTAGAATTAGATTTTCAATTGCTATAAAAAATTGTATTGGGATGTTGTTTGGGATTAATTGAAATGATAAATTAATATGGTGAGAATTGACAGTCACAGTATTGAGTTTATGCATTTGTAAGTGTGCCATATCTTTTTTCATTTTTTAGTTTTTCCAGTAGCATTCTGTTTTTCTAAGGAATTCGAAAAAAGTTAACTGGTTATATTCCCAGCTAGTTTTTTATTTCATGCCTATCACTAATGACATTTTTTTTATTATACTTTATAATTTGTTATGCAAGTCTCTATATAAGCCATCAATGTTTGTACATAAATGAGATTCTTTTTTGGTGTATGGGGGGGTGCTATCTGGGGATTGAACTCAAGGGCACTAGACTGAGCCACATCCCCAGCTCTATTTTGTATTATATTTAGAGACTGGTTCTCACTGAGTTGCTTAACACCTAGCCCATTGCTGAGGCTGGCTTTGAACTTACAATCCTCCTGTCTCAGCCTCCAGATCTGCTGGGATTACAGGTGTGTGCCACAGTGCTGGGCATAAATAAGATTCTTATAGTTCACTGTAAGAATTGCAGTCATTGACTGTATTTGGCTCTAGTGTTTCATGTGAATCATAAAGTAAATTCAGTAGTTTTCCATTTTTTTCTCCACTCTGGAATAGTTTACATAAATTGGGCATTCCATGTTTCTTGAACAGTTGGTACACATCACATGTAAAAGCATTAAAGCTTAGTAACTTCTAGGGGCAGAGACATGTATTTTTAACTGTGATTTCAGTATGTTCAATGAGTGATGGTTCTACTAATGCTGTTCTAATTTTTACCATTTAAATTTTCTTAATAACTTGTGCATTTAATTTCATTTATTGGCATAATATTGCATACATGATCTTTACTTTTTAAATTTTTTTAAGTTGTTGATGGACTTTTATTTAATTAATTTATTTATATGTGGTGCCGAGAATCAAACACACTGCCTCACACATGCTAGGCAAGCACTCTGCCACTGAGCCACAATCCCAGCCCATGATCTCTACTTTCTTGTGTGTAGTTATGCCCTAGATTATTATTATTCTTGTAATAGTTATTTCTAACTTTCAAAAACATATAATTTAATTTGTACTTTATATCCAGTGGCAATATTTAATGAGTACCTACATTTTGCTTTTCTCAAGAGGAGAGAATATGCTTTCATTTCTTTCCTCTTTCCTTTCCCTCATCTCTTCCTCCTACATCTAATGTCATTATTTTTTGGAATTTTTTTTTCCAAATTGTAACTTACCATTATTTTTATCCAGCATGTATAACTCAGTTATTTAAAATTATACACTCAACATAAGAAGACAGTCACAAATGTTAAAGGTCGTCATTTCAAGAATCAACCATATTGTATGTTAAAATTGAATGGGACTGTAAATGTGGCATGCTGTCTTCAGACACATGCTTATTGTCTTTTAAGACCTTGAAAAGATGATTGAAGCACTTGACACTGGCTCTCTGGCTTGTTCATCATTCTTTCAGCTGATTATTTGAATGAATGTAATGATGCACTTTCAAGAAGAGCTTAGTTAAAATTCTCATAAGCAGGTGCAAGTTCACTCTGAGAAATGGCAGCCCATATAGTTCAAATGACCTCTGCAGAATTTTGTGATTTTTTTTATAGGAAAGGAGTGTGCCAATTGGCCTGGTGAGTGACCCATTCCTTTATGCTCTCAGCAAAACCAATTCTAGGGCACTGGAAAGAATTCCTTATCAAAAATTTCATAGAAGCCATTTCTGAATTTTGTGAATTGGTTTCCTATTTAAATTGTTAATTCTTCTGTGGTTACTTAGGATTTCTATTGACTTCTCCCCACAATATACTGGTAGTAATCTACCCACCCAGCTCTTCCAATCCCAGTTGCAACAACCGAAAGTATCTTTAGACATTGGTGAATGTCATCTGGAGGGTACGAGCACTCCTCATTGAGAACCACTGTGCCACATTAGTGATCTTTTCTTATTGACTTTAGAGTTGACGGTTTCACATTGTCAAGCATTTTAATTGTGAACTACTTTGAGTATTCATATGAGTAGAGGTGTAATTATAAACACATTTTAAACAAAGTGGAGGATAACTCTATGAAAAATCTGTTCATGTTCAGAAACAAATTGAGTATATAATTTTCAATAAATTCCAAAATAATTGAGAGAGCCTTCATTTCAGTAGGACCTTTTTGAGATTTGTGAAATGACCTACTTCTCTACACTTGTTTTCTTGTGTAACCATTTAGCTAGTGTTATCAACACAATGTCCAAGAATGAAGAATCATCACAGTTTTTAAGTACATAATAGCATGTAAGATCTGTCCATGGAAATGATTGCACATTACTAATTAAATAAAACTGGACAAGGGGAGGAGAGAGAAATGGAACCACAGAGTTAGCACTTGTTCTTCATTAAATTCATCTTTTTATCCATTGCTCAAATAAATGTAATCAGGAGATTTGTCATAGCTCTGTTTAATGATGGTTCCTAATAAGCACTGGTCCAGACAGAATAAGCATTTGTTTGTACAGTTAATCTTAGGTTTCAGAGCTACTTCTCATTAAAATCACTAGCATTTTTATTTATATTTTTCCTGACTGTTGACATTGTGTAAACAAATATTTGGACACTAAGTGGCTATATCTATATGCCTTCAAATATGGGAATAAAAAATGAAAATTATAGTCATCTAGATGTTCCTACTTTTGCATGCTTTATTCTATGTTACAAATGCTAATTAAAACCAAACAGAAAAAATAAAAGAAGGCACAATTTTCCTACATAGTTGTATAAAAGAAGGTAGTAGAAATTTGAGGGTAATTTAAGGACATTTTTGCTTATATAATTAGAAAATATGTACTCAACTAAAATACATTTATTTTTTAAAGAAATTTCTAAAACACAGAGATACACTGTTATGTTACTTAGGAGTCTGCCATTCATTATAGCTATGCTACTTTACATAATTATAAGACCACTGAAAATAAAAGTAGTTTACACTCATTCAGTTAACACTAATTGAGCACACACATCATGCAGATGTTGTGTCAGGTGCTAGGAAGATGAAGATGAATAATTACAGTTACTGCCCTTGGGGAGCTCACAGTCCGTGAGGGAAACAAATTGTTAAAGGAGTAATGGTAGCATGAGGTAGTTAGAAATGCATACTAAGTCATGGGAGCACAGCTCATGGAAAGTGGGGACCAGTGAGCAGCCCTGTGAGGCTAGAAGTCACAGTGCACAGTGGGAAGCTATTACAGAAGATGGGCTGCTATGGTGGTCTGATTTCATTCCATAGAGAAAAATGAAGTTGAAGTATATTCTTCATAGTTACATTTGCTGGAGTTATGCAGAAGCTTAGTAGGGTCCTTTTTTTTTTCTCTTCCAAATTTACTGCAACACATCAGGTTTTGTTTTGGTTTTTAAGTCAAATCTGGCCAGTGTTATATTTATTAATAAAATATCTTAAGTGGAAATTAATTTCTGTAGTTATTTGAGAATTTTAGTTTAAAATGAAAATCCTCTCTTCTAACTACACAACTTTTACTAGGGTCATATAAGAACAAAAACTCTTGAAATGATAAAACATGTGGATGAATATTGTATCAAAAACGTCATCAGTTTGGATACATTCCATTTTCCTGAAGGTCATATCAGTCGTAGATTCAGTACTTTGTGTTTCAAACAATTGAAGCCAATCCTGTCCTTTTCTTTTTTAATTACCATCCTAAAATGGTGAGTATGGCTTTTAGTCTATTAGGTAAGTATGTTTGATATAATGAAATCCCAAATGAAAAGCATTAAGTCACACTAGGCTATTGGAATGCTCAATATATATCCAAGTGCATTAAGTCAAACAGAACATCAGTAGCAACAGCCTTGGCATCCCAGGTAGTTGTTATCTTATTCAAATGTCTTACTTCCCCAAAGGAAGTCTAGTAGCTAGAGGAAAGAGACTGAGAGAGGGGAGAGATGACAGGAAGTTAAGGGGGAGTGGTAGCATGAACTGAAATCAAACGACATGTGTATATGAGTTTATTTGGATGAACCAAACTACTATGTATAACTATAAAGCTCTAATAAAACAACAACGACAACAAACCCAAATGTCCTACTTTCAGACCAAGTGTTTTGAGACTTCTGTTTTCTTTGACATTACTCTTTGCCAAAACCTACTTTCAGAAAAAGATCTTATATTTATGTATCAGTATAAATTTAGGTCATGGCATTACTCTTCCTGGCCTACTTACTTTTCAAATCTCATCTCTAATTTTGTATACAATAAATGATAGATGTTTGTGAGTAGAAGAATGAATTGGGTGAACCCAGCCTTGTCTCACTACTTAATACAATGTGGAAAGTGGGAGATGCTTCTTAAGTACTTTGTGGCTAACTGATGGAGTGCTCATTGTATATTAGGTATTTGAACTGGAAAAGCGAAATTCATAATCTACTGTCTGCAAATGTTAGAGGTGGGAAAAAATATTACAGAGCATTTACTTTAGCCCCTTCTCTTCGCAGATTAAATAATTGATGGCGAGCAAGTGAAGAACCAGGAACCCAGGATAGCACAATTGGGAAAAGAGCTCAGATCTACTGACCAAAGTTCATTACCTACAATGCAGCAGACTTTCCTGCTGATTAGTCAACAAGATCTCCAGTGCAGAGGACTGAAGGTGGGTTGTCTGAAATATATGGCTTTTAGCTGTGATGTTTTGATTCTGATATTGTTGTCTTTGATTGTTCTTCACCAAAACACTGCTCCCCGCTTAGTCATTGAAACCCTTGCAATGGGCCAGTGATTTCAACTTTTATCTTGGTTTTCAGAGGCACTAATGGCGTAATCAAGTTCTGTTTGCCTTTCGTCACAAAGGCCTCTTTGTCAGTGTGGTTGAATGTATATGAGGCTCCATCTTCACTGAGAGCATTAAGCCCCATTTTCCTAACCAATTTTTATCAAAAATGTGTTCTACTTACATTTGTAAACCAAACATTCTCTGACCTTACCAGCCTGTAACTACAAAATGAAATTGCATTTCCTTTGATAATTATGTTATGTTGACTCAGAACTGTCATCATGCTCAACTACAAGGGACTCCAGCCTCTTATCAAGTTCTATCTGGGAATGTTTGTACGCTCTATAAATTGAGGCTTTCTGCTGGGTCTCATCAGTGTTCTGTCCCCACTCTGCCCACCCACAGAGTTGCTACTTGCTCCGTGGCAAGTTGCTTCCTAATGGATGCAATGTCTCTCGGCTATTATCTTTTCTCTCTGACCCCCGTGCATTTTCAATGCAGTGAAATCATATTCAGTGGGGTGAAGATTGGTTCTTGGGGGAGGGTGTCAAAATATCTTACCATTTTTATGTATAAAACCCAGATATTTACGTAGTATGTAAATATACAGTTTATTATATGGTGATAATAAAATTTCAAAAGAGGGTATAATTAGGGGGGAAAAGTCTAAGAGGACTCCTATGGGACTAATAATGAAAAAAAAAATTAAGAAACATGATTCTAACCCTTCTCAAATATGGGAAGTTAACTTTCTATAGTTCAGCTAAGACCAGTCTGTGGGTATTTCACAAGACTACTAAAGTTCTAGGTGTGATAGAAGAAGAACATCCTCCCTTGGGTACCTTACATACGCCTCCCTGCATAGTCCCTCGGTTGCCTGCTATTCAATCTGTGTCTCTCTGGGACAGTTGTGGGTCTATGCTTCCAATTTCACATCTCCCCTCACCAATTTCATTTTCTGACCTCTAACTGCCACTTTCCAGGGAGATAAACCATAGGAATGTCCATTTCCTCTAGGATGACCTTACCTTATTCCTTCTAAAGGAAAATCCTAGTGGAATATCCTGATCTGATACAGTGAAGTTTTCAAGTCTGTTTCATCTAGTCTTAGATTCCTCTAAGAATATAACATCAACAATTTCATTTAAGTTGAGATCAATCGAACCTAAATCAATACCTCTGAGATTTTCCTTTCCATCTGATAAGAGATCACATTAGTAAGACTTCCCAGCCACCTCAGTGATCATGATGCCCAAACTTTCATAAAACATTTAGGAAATAGGCAAGAAAGTCTGCCCAGACAAAATAGGAAATCTTGAAAAATTGATTACTAGTTTATCTTCTTTTAGAAGATAAACTAGTAATCAATTTACTGTGTGTGTTCCAGATGAGCTTATCAGTTGTTTGGGCAGGGAATACGTGGTTTTACACTATTTTGGATCAAAATATGTACTGATGGTAAGTGGAAAGTTTTCATTGGGGTAACAAGCTGGTTTGGGTTTGCCTAGGACTTTCTTAATCTTAGCACTGGAAATCCTGAGTCCCAGGACAAACCAGAATTGTTCATCACTCCGGTTTCAGTGGCTCCTTGGAGACCACGCTGGCCAAGGTGATGTAGCATCTCAGCAGCATTGTGAAGGTCTGTGGTGCAGTGGCTGGGTTGGCTCCCTTGATGCCACAGTCTCCCTTACCATATTTCTCACTGCAGAAAGCAAAGTCATACGGCCATCTTTTTTATATATATATAAAAGTTCAAACATTTTATCTTCTAATCAATCTGTGAACACACATATCTCTCAGAAACTAAACATTTAGATGGTCATTCTGTAACCAGCATCTGTAATAGGGGATGCTATTATTTCTGACAGCTGGAAGTGGTGAATCATCCTATTTGGTAATCACAGTTTGTTGGTTGTCAAGCAAAACATTTTAAATATTGCATGACATTGCTTAGCCCTCTGCCCCTCCTTGTCAGTGCCACTGCTGTGTCTCTTGAGAGACCCAATATGTTAGGGCATGTCCACTGAAATTGAAGCTGTATGATCTATTACAATGCAAAATAGAAATCAGCCTCATGCTGCGGGTAGCATCAAAACAGGCTTGTTACATTTATAAAGATGGCTCTGATAAGAGCATCCCCAGTTGACCAACATATGGGCACTGATGATGCTCTGTGTCTCTCATTTAATTTACAGTTGGAGCTCCCACCTCTGAGGTTTAACTAGTTTTTCCATGCTACATTTCTGCACCTGTGTGGTGCTACTAATCTCAGAGATGATTTTCTTTTTCATCCTGTGGAATTATCCAGAGATATCAATTAAAAAAAAAACAATGCAAGGAAATAGAAATATTCTGTATCCCCGAGGTTACAAGGTAGAACACACAAGGGAAAATGGATTCATCTTTGAATTTGTAACTGTAATTTAAAACATAATGTCTTATGCAGATAAAGATGGCACATAGTTCAGGAAGCTTCTGATGAGCTATTAATTCCTAATTTACACAATTTAGGTATTTGAGAACTTCCTACTCTATAGATTAATGACTGCAGACAACTCTTTCTTCTTTCTTTACCAGAAAGAATCAAATTTCATATCTCATAACTTCTGTATTAGCTAGAGAATGGTAGGAGATGCCCTCATTTCTGTTTTATAAATGAAGAGAACATAACACAAAGACATTGCCACAATTCTAGCAACCTCATAATTTGCCAGCATGGCTGAAATATGATCAAGTTACTTCTTATATCCCTAAGCACTAGCTGGAAGCAAAATGTTCCCATTTTTTTCTCTTTATTTTGTTTTGTTCTAGAAAGTATAGTTTATTAAGTTTTCAAAGATTTATTTTCCGGAAGTTTCTAAGAGTAATGCTTAAGCACAACTAGGAAAGGAGCCAAAGATGTGGGTATCGGAAGTTCTGTGAACACCAAGGAGAGAAGAGATTGAATGCAAATATAATCTGGATGAAGTGGAGTATTTGTGCCCTTCAAAGTTTCAGGGAAAGCTGAGTTTGATTTTGCTCTGTCAAGACTGTGACCTTCTATATTTACTATTGTTTTGAAATGCTTATAAGGGAGTCTTTTCATCCATGACCTGATTTAATTATTATAGTAAATTTTTTGTACAATGGAATTAAATTTGATGAATTATGGAGGATCGTATGTAATTTTCCTGCTTCTATTAGAAAGGTTTCATAAGGCCCTAATTGCTTAATAGAACTGCCCAAATTTAATTAAGATAAAATTATAGTAGGTTATTTTAATATTTAATTATGAACAAGGAATTTGGCTACATTAAAGGGAGTTCTGTCCAAATATATAGGTTAAACCATGTGATTCAATGTCATCCAGCCTCCATTTCACAATTTCAGCTCCTAAGAGAATGGTGGCACCTTATTTCAATCATCTAGTCCTGGTGTATGTTTTCTCTTTTCCTTAAAGAGCTCAATCAGTAAATTAATCAACTCTATTCAGAATTTTAAACTAATAGTTGAGAAAATTAAACAAGTTTTATAAGATACCCTCACCTTTTGAAGTTTTAATAGATGTTCACTATTTATTTACCATTTTTACTATTTCCTTTAGCTAAAAGAAGTGTTTTGGGTATAGGCCAAAGGGAGGGAGGGGATAGAAACATATTCTTTAAAAATAAATCATAGAGTGAAATAAAATTTGTTGTAGAATTTATCAATGTTTTCCTTAAGATGGAGAGAAACATCTTAGTCTACAGAATAGCCACGATTGAGAAATGCTGGTTCATTGTTTTAGTAACTGGATTACTTAAATTCTGAAAACAATTTGTCTATTCTCAAAACAATTTGAAGTGGCTCACACAAATGTACAGGAGTTGTACATTTAGAAACTAAGGAAATGATGATAAATACATTAGGAAATTAAGAAGATAGGAAAATGAGAAGCATTAGTAAAGAAACCTTAATCTAATACAGAAAAATGTAATTCCTCTCTACATTAATGTTTCTCAGCCTTAGGTGCACATGGGGATCACCCGAGACTCTTTTAAAAAATACCAATGTTTTAGACCTACCTCAGCCCAGTAACATGAGAATTCTAAGTGTGGGGCTTGAACACAGCTACTTTTAGAAAATCATATAGTATATTCTGATATGCAACCAGGATTAAGCATCATTGCCTTATACCAAATAAATAAGTAAATGGAGTAAACAAAAAATCCATTGTGCTCTCTCCCTTTAAATGTAAAGGAAATCACTAGAATTGTCGTCCTGAAATCCATTTTCTGTTGCATTATTATTTTGTTTAATTGAAATTGACTCAAATATTTTTTCAAGAAAAATTTGTATGTCACTCCCTTTTTTTTCAAGATGAATATGTGAAAACAGAAATGGGAAAAAAACAGTCCAAGATAAAGAAATAATAAGGGCTCACTAGTGGTGTGAACACAGTGCCTAGGGAAAAGAAGTGACTCACCGGGACTAAAGAGGTAAGGGTAAAAATCATAGAAGACTTCCTGGAGGAGACAGCATTTTTTCCCCAGACCTTGAGAACTTTGAAACATCTCCCTGAAAGAAGGTGGAGCCAAATAAACTTGAGGCAGATGGAAGGGTGAACAGAGACTGGGAACAGCTCCTGAATGTGGGGAATTCATGGACAGGGGAGCAGACCCATGAGGCATGGAGGCAGCTAAATAATTACATTCACCATGAATTACCATCCTATCTTGCTTGGAAGATATTTCTTTTTAAGTGACTACTTTGGAGCTGGAGAAAACTGATCGTCTCCTGTATTTGTGCGGCAGGATGACTAATGGAAACATCACATTGTCCTTGTCCTTCTAATCTTTGCCTGTCTTCTTTTTCTGAGGTAACTTACTAGACTTTATGGTTCCTGTAGACCATGAAGCCAGAATCTGAATAGGAAAAAAGGCAGAAGCAGCTCAGAGGAATCTGATCTTTAAAAAATCTTTAATCAACTGAGATTTTGCTAGAACTCTGGCGCTGTAAGGAGAGGAAATCTTGGACAGGGCAAAAGAATGGGAGTCAGGGCTCATTGCTCAGAGCCAGTGGACTCTCGGGAGGGAGACCTTGGCACTCCAGTTTCCAGCATTGGCAAAGATTCTCTTACCTATGTGGTTAGGGACACAGTGAGTCAAGGAGCTTTAAGGGATCCCAGCAGGCAAAACCATGGGGAAGTCAGTAGCAGCTCATCTCATTTCCAAGTTCCAACTAAGGGTTAAGAGCCTGTCATCACTGATATAAATGCCTTACTGCTCTGAAGGACGACATAAGGGAAATAGTTCCTGTATACTCAAGTTTTTGCACCAAAATTTGTACTTGCTACATCTATGAATATTCTTGATCTAAAAAGCAGTACTTAGGGCTAAAGAGGGAGAACTCTTGAATCAGCCAGGTTTCTGTCTTTAGAACTTCTTGAATAGAACTAACATTTATTACACACTCATTCCATGCAAGGAATGTACTGATATTGCCTCATTTTATCTTCCTAGAACCCCGTAAGATAAAGATTTATTTCATCACCAGGCCAGGTCAGTCTATTTGGCAAGGTCACCCACATAGCCTGGATTCAGTGGTAGGTTGACATCACAAAATCTTATTTCCTCAATTCATTTCTGCACTCCCTCCCTAGAAGCTTTGTTCAGTGTTGCATTAATAAAACATACACACTAATAAACCGGAAGGGAAGAATGCTGTCAGTGGAGGACTTATTCCATAGCTCCCCTTCCTTGATAAGCTCTGATAAAAGGGAATGAACAAATTCAAATTCTGCTTCTACCAAACTCCCTTTGAGAAATAATTGGAAGAGAACAATCTCTACTGTTACCTGGTCTGCTCTTCCGGTGTATCTCTGCACAATTTTTTTCCTTTTCCTATGACTGCAAATTTTTCTCTGCCAGTGCCTACTTGTCATTTCCATCCATTGTGCTCTGATAAAGGGCTGTCACAGCTTTAAAGTAGGCAAATCCACCAAAGTAACCTTCAAAGAAACCATCCCTAATCAAATGCTTATCGATCTCTGTCTCACTGCTCCTTATCTTAAAATGAATATTTGAGAAGGAAATCCTTTTGCCACATATTCACCGAGAAGGAAAATGGATTGTACTTTCCATATATGAGGCAGAATTTTTGATAAACTTGAGATATTCTGGTACTTTATGCACCTATCACTTTGTTCAGTCATAGTAGTTTTGTTTCTTGACAACTTGTTTGTTGGTATAAGAAGCCAATGGGAAGGTGAGCTAAATAGAGGGAGAAATTCTTATATGGAACTTGTGTTGAGGCACAGCTTCTCCAAAAGCTCAGTTCCGGGTGGAAATCTCAGGAGTTAAGGGGCCCTCATGCTTTCTAGGTGCTTAATAATATATTCTTCTGACTTGATCCAGTGCATTGAGATAGAAATGGCAGAAGATGGGTATGTCTGTTCTGATATATTCTAAGGGAGAGAGAGAGAATATGGATGTCTCAAAGTATGATTACAGAAACATTTGTAGTTCAGTAATTACTGATGAGATTATGGGAATTTTGTTTCCTGATTTATATTTATATTATTCTTCAGGATTCATGTTTTTCTAGAGTAGGCATTTATAATAATAATGATTTATGAGCAAGAAGTAATGAGACATGGAAATAGCCTTGTGGGACAGGTGAAAAGAAAGGTAAACTATATATAAGTACGATCTTCATACTCTTAAATACCAATTAAGATGGCAAAAACTGTTCTGTCAGCCACAGGCGATGCCTCCAAGAGTGTATGAATGGGAAAGGGAATAATGCCTGTACACAGTCAGCCATGAAGTATGACTTTTGAGTCTTTCAAGCAGCTAGAAATGACCCAGCATATGGCTCTGGACTTTGAAGGGGCTAAATGGCATTGGCATTCCCAGCCATGCAGAAGATGTGGAAGAAGTTCAGGGTCTTTGACTGATCCTTGTCTCTCCATTCCCAATGCTAAAATTAATACTACTACTACTACTAATAGATAAATAAATAAAATGAAAAAAAGTCTATTTAATGGTTGTGTTCTTTCTAATAAAGGAAAAGATGATCAAGGAGACCAACTTTGGAAGTGGGGTCAGAGAAGCATCAACAGGTACACCGCACTGTGAGGAGATGTTGGGGACCTACTGTACCCCTGGCCTAGTTGCTGCTCTTTACCTACTCAGGGCATCACCTGTGACATGGCAGCTATTCCTGTGACCTAAGAGCTATTCCTGTTTCATGGGAGCAGTACCATAGCAGCTACTGACAGATAACTTGGTAGTTTTGTTGTGGGAGCTTCATTTCCTGATGATGAATTATGAAGATTTTTTTCCTTCTTGTTGTTTTAAAATAGGGCTGTCTTTATTTGAGAATGTGTTAATTGTGTTATCATGTTTTGCCTTAATGCTAATTCAATGCATTCCATAGGGACAGAAGATAGTTTTCAGTACTAGCCATAGTTGCTGATGTAGTTCCACCAAGAAGAGCATCCCAGAGCATCCAGGGCCCACGGAGTGGGCTTGAGGAAATGGGGAGGGATGTTCAGATTAAGCTCTGAAGCAGGCAGGAGCCCCGCCATGACATGGTCAGCTCTACTTCTTTCTGTTGTGCTTTCTAAATAACTAACTTGATGTTGTCTATGCACTGGTCTTCCTTTCTCTGATGTTATTCACCAGCTGGCCTTCATACTCAATTTCTTTGCTGGCTCAGTGTTGGCCTTTCCCAGCCAGAAGCCAGTTGGAAAATTATGGCCTTTATTTCAACAGGCTGGAGTGTGACTCTTTCAAATGGGAGCAAGAGCCACAGGTCTGACCTTCACAGTCGGTACAATATCAACTCAGATGGCCATTTGGAAAGCATACAGTGAACCTAGTGACCCTCTTTTATAAGTAGAGACAAAGATTGAAACATAGTTTTTGGCCTTATGTCATTTGGGACCTGACTTGGGAGCACAGCAATTATTTTCCAGTAAAAATAATAAGCACGGCAAGACAGATACAGCCAATGCAGTATGGCAGGAGGAGTAGTTCCCTTGAGGTCCTAGGTGGGAGGGGCTTGTGACGTCATCCTCTCTGGTCCTGACTTCTTGCAGAAATGCAGCACAGAGGTGGCCCTGTTGCTGTGTGCTAAGCCATATTTAAAAGGGGTATCCAGTGGTGTGAATCTAAAAGAGTGAGTGAGGTGCTTATAGGGAGACAAGCTGGATGTGGAAAAAGAGACCAAGTTTGGAGGAACATTCTAATCTGAAAAAAAAAACAATGTGAAGAACAGCTTGGAGACATAGTATCTCTGCCTCAACTTGCTGTACTCATTGCCCAGCCTGCATGACCTTCACTTTTGTTCAACAATTTCTAGTTGTTGAGAACAAGACTTACCTAGCAAAAACAGCTCATCTCTTTACTTTGAAATTGCTCACAAACTCCTTCTGTTTCCTTCTTTCCCTTACTCCTATCTTTCCATTTCTAACCTTCTCAGGTTTGTGTTCCATTTCCCCTTTTCCTTCCCCTCCAGACTAGGAGAACAAAACACAAGTGCAGTTACCAGAACACCACGCTACACTGAGTTTTTCCATGAAGGAAAGTGCTGTGGAGTTGGCCTTTGTCTGACTCTCCTGCCTCCCTCCAGGGATTGATCTCCTTTTCTGTGGTAGCAGAACAGAAGCCCAGAGAGTTGTTGTGGTTGCAGCATGACATAAATGGAGATCCAAACACTCATTTTCCACTTCTTTATTTTGCCTTCTGAGTCACGGTGCCTCTGCAAAACTTCAGCCTCTCTTCCTATGGCCTTAACCCTTGAAAACCTGCAGCAAGTTCACATGCATTTTCAACACTCCACTCTGATGTCCCAAATGGAACTTTTAATAATATCTTGGATCCAGTACATGGCCTTGTTTTATAAGAGGCTAGTAATTTTTTTAAATTTCCACTGTATTGCCTAGTTTTGACTTTTCTACTTTTCCTTGTTATTTATTGTAAGATTTTTTTCCAAATGTCTCTTCCAATGGTTTGACAACAGCCCTGTTGTTTTCTAAGAATCTAAAAACACTTTACTGCTTTGCAAAAATGTGTCTGCTTTTCCATCTCGTTAAGCAGCATCTGAAATCTCTCTGAAAACACATGAAAAGGATATATATATATATATATATATATATATATATATATATGGAGAGAGAGGGGGAGAGAGAGAGAGAGAGAGAGAGGAGAGTGGGGAGAGCCTTCCAGAATCTGGAAGAAATAAAGGCTCATTAGTGATTTTTGTAACATCAAAGAGTTACCTCACATTTAAAATATACTGTTTTGTTTTGGATGGGGTGGAGTGGGACATTAATGTTAACTTACTTGCTTCTTAGTTTATCATGGAAATCAAAAGAAACAGCGAGAAGAGAAAAAAAGAACAGAGAGTTCTGACTTTCATCTCAGGCTATTTCTGAAATGACAAAATGAAGATCCTGTGAGATTCTCTCTCCACCTTGCTCAGAGTGCACTCAGCAGGTGACTTGCTTAGGAAAGGATCCTTTCTAGCCTTTTAGACTACTAAGCCAAGGCAGATACAGCCACAAGGTGTCACTATTGTTAACATCGCTGCAGATCAATTGTGATTATGCATATCTAACTAACATTCTATTCTCATTTTCAAATAGGCTCAGTGGGAAAGACATTTTTTGATTGGCAATATTAGTTGCTTCCTTCACTTTAAACGAACCTGTGGCTTCTGCTCAGTTATCTCGTGAGACTTAGATTTCTAATCTGGAAATTGGATAGGGGATGACAATTCCTGTTTTTTTTTTCAGGATCATTGTGAGCTTTAAATTAGAAATTCTTGGTTTAGTTGTTTCATAGGCAGAATTAAGCTCTCAACCAAAGCTAACTTTCTTAATAAGTCAGGAGGTGGAAGTGAGGATAAAGTGGTAACTATTTACACTATTTACAAGAGAGCAATTGGAATTAAGGGCTGTAAGAGCATCTAATGTAGAGTTCTGGTTATTGTTAGTAGCTGTTCCGCTAAAAAACAATGTTTAGGAAGAACTAACTACTGTAGCTTCCTCTTACAGGACCAGAATATTAAAGTTGCATTGAAGACTTTAGGAAATCCTGCTATAAAGACCCCCCCCCCAATCTTGTTTAATACAAATTTCTTAAATTTCTTTGAGCCAAGAACATACACATGTTTTGTTAACATCCAAATTGAGAGATTTTAGTCTGATTTAACTTCATTGTACAGATGAGAAGCCCAGATAACAAGATTTGGCACACAAAATACATGTCTTCTAAGTGGCACAAACCAACTCTGAGGAGCTGGTTATGCTCATCTCTTCCCAATTCTGTGATGAATGATGCTAGGCTGATAGTTTGAAATCAACCACAGTGGCAATATTTCACCACAGAAATGGGCAAGCACGACAAACCATTTTTCCCCCAGAGAGCAGGTTTGGTGGTATACCACTTTAAAACCCAGGTATTTAAATACCCAAACCCTCATTTCAAAAATTTCTCAGTTTCTAAGGTATTTTTCAGACATTTTGGTAGTAGAATGACAAAAACTTAGAATATTAGTATCGTGTGTGTGTGTGTGTGTGTGTGTGTGTGTGTAATATTCAAGACACACTTGTCATTGGAGAGAGAAAGGGATTCTTTTCCTCAAATGCTAGGAGGAATTTCAGTTTTCCTGCTGAGTTCTAACCTGCCAAGACCCAGCCAATTAAAGTTCATGGTGGAGGAAAGCTTGCTAACTGATCAATATCTCTTCCAGCCCACCTCTGATTCCTAGGGTAGCTCCAGGGGCCAGAATAAATTCAATGGCTTCATCTAACACACAGCTGGCCCAAGATGGCTTATTGAATAGGTCCTTGACATGCTAGATGTGGGCATTTGATGACTTCCAGGTGCCACCTAACTATTCTAAAATGACACTCTCTCTTTCTTATGCATATATGTTTATAATAATAATATAGTCAGCATGTTAACTTCTTCATTGTGATACCTCCAGACATGACTGAAATGCTTGCTCTAGATCAAGTGCTGTGTTAGATATTTCTAACTCCCAATTATAATGTTATAGAGGAGAAAACTGGAATGCAACAAAGTTTAATCATGTTCCCACCATGACATAACTCATATTCATCTGCTGGTCTTTAAAGACCCACGCACCTTGAGCCATTCAGGCTCCCTATTGTGTAGAGGAAGAAGGGTGAGTTGACCTGCCTGGCAAGAGCATTTCTGGGCAAGAGGTAGGCCAGGACCAAAGAAAAAACTCTCTTTTGAGGAGGCCCCTCTAACTGTTTAAACCCTATACTTGCCACACAGGTGGGTGGAAATAGGGGCATGACTTGCCTACAGGGGAAATATTACAAAAATACTTTGAGAGACACAAAGACATTGCTGTCCTTGTTTGTCTGTTCTGGAGAGAGAAAATAAGGAGAGAAGTAAGAAGTTATGGTTGTTTTACAAATAATAGTTTGGGTGTTAAGCCAGAATGACAAGCTACTTCATGTTTTTTGGGAAATGGCTTCAAGTCATTCATCAATTGTTTCATTCATGATAACATCAGTAGCAGCAAAGGCTTTGAGATTTGTGGCGGGACTGCAACAAAAAAGCAAGAAAATTGTGTAAGTCATGGGCTCTGGCCTGGGCCCCATGCTTTGGGTAACTGGGTGGCATGTAGATGAGGCCCAGGGCTCTGGCCCAGCAGTTGGGGACACTGGTTTATTCTTGGTCACTCCAGCTATATGAAGTGACTTGGTTAATTTTGGGGGGGGTTGCGAATATAGCTATGGAGCTATGAAATCACTTTTGTATTCAGGCTAGGATATTCAATTTCTGCTCTCCACGCTCTACTGGTTGAGTTTCACATGGATTTTTCATCCTGCAGTGTTTATACATTTTGTTGATAAATTTGAATTTGATACTACGAAATTTGAACTTGAAATCATTTCCTATACCACTATTTACGGTTCAGATATGATAGGTGCCACTTCTCTATACTAGTACAGATTAGAGTTTAGTCACTCATGGTCAAGCTCACAAACTTTCATCATTTGGTGAATTTTCTCTCTTTCTAAGCATATAGTATGGCCCTTTCATATTCTAGGTTCCCTGTGTCTAAAGACCCTGTGCTTAATATCTAGTAGCCTGTAGTGGAAAAGTCAGTAATATAATCTCTCATGATGACAACTCCCTTCCAAGGGAATCCCAGAGCTGCTTACAGGTGATTGTTTATATAGGTATCTGTGTTCCGTATCACATGACCCGGGATTACTACCTACACACAAGTCATCATTTGACCATGAATGACCAATCTCAGACTGCTCTAACAGGGTGGCAGAGGGGAGCATGGTTGCTATAGAACACACTGATGCAAAAGGTAGCTGAGAAGGGAAAACCTTGGAGCTTGACTCCAGAGTAGTTCCACCAAGACAGCGGGTCACATGTTGTAACTGAGCTCTAGATTGTTCTTACAGGGGACAGGTCTCCCACTGAGCCAGTCCTTGAAGGATTTTACGGTGCACTCAGTAATGGTAACCTACATACATGCCTGAACTGGAAGATAACAGAAGTTTCAGAGTGAAAAAAAAATACAAATATGAAGTCTGATGGGATCAAATTTCAAACAAAAAATAAGTGAAATACTAAATAGAACAGTGGCTCATACTATCCATTGATGGTGTTAAATGGGATTGATGATCAAACTTGCACTGCCTAACATTTTATTTTAGACTCTAAAAGAAACAACAGGTTCAAAAGTTAATTATAACAAGGGAGGAAACTACATCACACTCTTGGCGGGCTTATCTTCATCCACCACAGCAGCCTATTAGCATGGATTTATCAGAGGATGTTAGAATGCAGACCCATCAATGAAGCTCATCTATTAATTCTGTGAACAAAATTAGATAGTCACTGCTTGTTCTTAAATTTGGGAATCAATGCTGAATATTAATAACTAAGCAGATAATTCAAAATAAAGCAGGGCATGCTCTACAGAAACCTCCCCTCACACTCCCCACAAAAGGCATCCTGTCTATCTCTGAACCTTAAAAGGTGTGCTTTATGGTCAGATCACCTGTGCTTGGAGGACCTGCTCTGCCTTTTTGGTTATGGGAAGGTGGTAGTTTCCAATGGGACAACAATGACAATCCAACTCCTGTGTGCTCTCTCATTTTTCTCTTTGTAGCTCCCCTACATTCTAATCTTGTCTCCCACAAAACTGGTTTCCTCGCTATTTGCTAAATGTAATTTGTTCTCCTACCTCTGATTGTCTATCTGTGTCTTTGCTTCCAACTAGAGTGCCCTTCTTTCCAATTTTAACTCTTGAGTACTAGTCATTCTGAATTTAAAACTCAGCCCCAAATAGCCTATCCAGGCCCCAGAAACAGGATATGATCTTGTCTGTCTATGGTCAACTGAAAAGCCTTTTATTAAAGTTTGATGGTAGAGCATCATGAAAACGTACATTCCTGGGCTTTACTTCCCGTGATTTTGATTAAGCAGATCTGGAGTGGGAAGCAGACGGAGATTGGGGCTCTATAATCTTCACTTTTTAAAAGCATTGCAATTAATTTTGATGCACCAAGCTTATGAACCCTTTCTTAAAAGGACCATATAAGCCAGTCACCTGATACCTAGTATTTACTGTTCTGCTTTTTCCATTGGATTTAGACCTCAAGAGGAAAAGTGACATCATTAAATATTTTCAGAACAAATAAATAAAATTTCTCCAACTTTGAATTCAACTATTATCTGTTATGTGAACAGCAGCAGGAAGCTGAAGTAACAAGTAAGATAGCCTCTTCAAAATTAAAGATTCTCAAACTTCACTCCAAGGGCATCCATCAAGTGAAAAGAATAACCTTAACAAAATCACCCACATCAGTGGTCCTTACCCAGACCTACTGACAGATCTAAACCCTTGAAAAAGATTTCCCTAGTGCAACAGAATGCACTCTTAATTAAGCTCTTCATTTTATTTTTAAATTTAAATATGGTATTTTCATTGGACATTATGTCTTTCCTATTTATTGCTATTAGATGCCCTCCCACACACATAAAACAATAAAAGTAAATTTATTATCTTTTCCATTCTTATTTAGAAAAGTGTTGTCTCTATTATGGACCCTATTTTTAAAAATTTCTACTGGACATTGAAATTACAAAATCTGGATGCCCGCTTATCTCTGTGTTAATTCCAGTATCTTCTCCACTCCAAAGTGCTTGCCTTTTCCCCAGGATGCTGGTATGTCAAAAACAGCAGCAGCTGTTTCTTTACATGGCATTTCAATACAACTTTCTGCAGATGTACCACCTTTTCTCCAGAAGTTTCCCTTCTTGGGGAGCTTTCAGACCTTTTTTGTGGCCTGAAAAGTGTCATTTTTCTTATAAGATGGAGATATTATTTAATACTCTTATTTACCAAAATGCAATGATCTGCCTCTACAATGCAGCACAAAGGAAAGGAGCACAAAGTATTGGAATTTGAGTCCTGTATTTGATTTATTTCTTTGTGTTACTTTGTGAGTTTGTTACATGTCTGTTATATTTCTCCCAAGGGGTAAAAGTTTTCTATGAATCCTCAAGAAGGATTTCCTAAACATATAATGATAGTGCAAATCATCCACTGAGTTTCCTTAAATAGATCTGTTTTTGGAACATTTTTTGTGGGCATTAATTGCTCATGGTTGAGACTCGGTGCTGACTAATTTGCCAATATCTTTGGAGGTGGCTGAGAAGTCTAACTATATGGCCTGAATTATTTGACAAACAACCATTGTCTTGGTTCCTCCACCTATGGAAAAAATTATGGTTTTTCATTAGGCATACGTCTAGCTAAACTAAGTGAACAATTGCTCTGCAGAGCAGCTTAGGCCCTATTTTACTTAATTTGCTTTGTATTAAAAATGTTCAATTAAACCCAGGAAGAAAAATAAGGTGTTCCTCTAGTGTTTATATGAAAACCATTTTTCTAAACGAGTTCCTGTATGAATATACATAGCATTTTATCAAAAATTAATAGTCTTAGCCTGAAAAAAACCCAGAGCACTATATATTAATTATCCAAAGCGGTGGTTTTATTTATGACCTCTTTGACATAGCCTTCACCTCAGTAGTCTCAATCCCAGATGCCGTGAAGAAAATAGAAGAGGAACTGAATGTAGGTTTTCAACTGGAACGGTGGTTAATTACTTCTGTTCTACACTATTTGTGCTGTATGGTCAGTAACATGCTAATGAGTTTCAATTAAGTTACCTTTGCAAAACTAAATTACCTTTGCACAATTCTGCCAAGAAACAGAAATTGGGTCATATAAGATGAGATATCGAATAAATATTGTCTTGTTATCAGTGAAAATATATGCTTAACCCCTTTGCTTTTCCATTATCTGTGATTCAGAACCACTGATGTATGTTATGGGGTTATGGTTGTGAGTACAAGTGGCTTAGAAGGAAGTGAAAGAATTCAAAAGGTAAACAACTGTAGCTCTAACTTGTTTCGTGAAACCTGAAAGATGTTCTTTGGACTGTTCTACCCAAAACCTTGATTGTAGAACACTGAGGTTTGACAGTGACTGGCCTAAGAGAAGTAGCTGGAATTAGACTATATTTGCCAACATGTTCTTCTCAAAACACCATCTCTTAAAAATTAAGAGTATTTCATGGTCAAAGCTCTATTTCCTCATCATCTTGGAGATTTATATAAAATAAATTCCTACAACTAAAGAAGGACCTTTAAGTATTTATTTGTTAACAGTATCTCTTGATATTTTCCTAAATCTTTCTAGAAAATCAACCTTTATTTCTAGAAGCATCCATAGAACTGATGTCCTGGCATCTGACAGCATGAATTCCCCTATCCTGGAAGAGTTAAGAGTGGCTCACTGTATCTAACTTTTTTACATAAACAATGTGATCTAGGCTGAACATTTACTTTCCTTCTGGGAGCCTAGGATTTAGGTCTATGTTAGGTAGAGGATATCTGTGTGGCTAGTTCTGTCCTAAATCCTTGGACACTGAGTGTCTAATGAGTTTCTCTGGTTGGTAAATTACCACACATGTTGCCACAGGTTGTAGCTGGAGAGGTGGTGTGCCTCCTGTGTGACTTCCCCCAGGAGAAGACTCCTGGCATCTAGTATTTGGTTCTTCTGACCTTTGCCCATGTGCCATCTCCCTTTGTAGCTCGTGCTTAGACTCCTTTTACTAACTAATCCTATGTAGAAACATGCAGGGTCCTGTGAGTGCACTTGACAAACTACAGACCCTGATGGTGGTTTCAGGAACCCCAAATATGGGTGTTAAGCAAGGAAGACACATCTGTGCCTTCGTGTAACTTGCCATCTGATGATATGGATAATGAAAGAACACTCACCCAAATTATCACTTATAAATTTGGGATCAAATTAAATTTTCTTTTTTTAAATGTTTTTAGTTGTAGATGGATGGAAAAGCTTTATTTTGTTTATTCAATTTTTAGTTGCAGACGGATATTCTTTATTTTGAATATCCATCTACAACTAAATATCTTTATTTTGTTTATTCAGTTTTATGTAGTGCTGGGGATTGAACCCAGTGCTAGGCAAGCGCTCTAGCACTGAGCTACAGCCCCAGCCCCAAGTTAAGTTTTCTTTTTAAAGGGAAAGTTCAGGTTTCTGTGAGACAAGCAGCAGTGAAACTGAACCTGGGTTGAGTAGATCAAAAAAGGCTGTGCTGGAGAAGTGAGAAGTAAGCTAACTCCTGAAGGATCCCCGGAGTTCGGACAAAAAAGGTGGAATAGGCAATTTGGAAAGAGCAAATAACAGTGGAAAAGGCTCTAAGATGTGTTGAGGTTGACACATCTAAAAAACAACAGATCAGTATTTGACACTGGTTTTGTGGGTCTCTGTAGTGTTTGTTCTCTTTTCCCCCATGCCACTTGTAGTGCAATTCCACTCCATACCAATAGCATCTGAAAGGTTTTCAGTCCATTTTGCCCCTTTTAGCACCTGATCTCTGTGTCAGCTTTTCATCACTGTGACCAAAATACCTGATGAAAACTTAGAGGAAAAATGTTTATTCTGGGCTCCTGTTTCCAGATGACTCAGTCCATGGTGTGGGCAGAATTTCATGGCAGAAGGGCATGATAGAGGAAAACTTCCCAGCTCATGGCAGCCAGGAAGCAGAGAGGGAGAAAGAGAAAGGAACCAGGGACAAGGCATAGCCCCAGGGACCTACTTCCTTCAGCCACATCCTATCTGTCAATAGTTAGCACTCAGTAGTTCATTCAGATATCAATAGATCAGTTCAGCAAATGGATTAATCCATCGAAGATATTAGATAGCCCTAATCATTGCCTAAAATCTCCATCTCTGAACCTCACTGCATTAGGTGCCTTCATAACATGAGTTTTTGAGGGACATTCCAGTTCCAAAATATAAACATTTTTCCATTCCATTACTGGGTATATCAGAAAAAGCTTTGACCATGCTGAGGATCTATAGGTTAAGGGTGATCCTAGAGACAAAAGACTGGGCTTCCAATCTGGACCTCTAGCTGTAAACTCAACAGAAATTGTGCATTTATATGCACAGAAATATATTTACAATGGTGTTCATAGTAGCCATAAACTACAGATGACCCAAATGTTGCCATATCCTTGTATAGTGGGATATTATACAGCTATGGATTTGAAGAAATGATGTACATGCAACAAGAGATGAATGTCAAAGACACATTTGTGAGCAAAAGAAATGACACAAAAGAGAACATTTATGTCAATTTATAAAAATTTTAAAAACATATAAAACTAATCATTAGGGATAGAAAACAGGATACTGGCCACCTTGGGAGTAGAGATGAGAAGTATCACTTGTGATCTGGGTGGTAGTAGTATACTGTTCTTGATTGAGGTAGTGCATTCATAAATGTGCCTGGTTTGTGAAATTACATTGGATTATACACTTAATGTTTGTACATTTTTCCCTAGATAAGTTTTAGCTGCAAAAATGTTTACACAAATATCTGAGTTACTGCCCTGTTTTTATCCTGCCCTATTATTAACAGATATTTTTACCTTAGACAAATCCCCAAATCTCACAGAGCCTCAGGTTTCTCATTTATAAAATGAATGAGAACATCTGTCTGCCTTTTTCTCAAATTTTAGTGGAAATCAAATACCTTAATGAATGAAATTATTACTGGATTGATAAATGTAATCTCAACCTGTGATGTCATTTTGAAAACTCAGACTCATTTAGTTGGCTTTCAATTATTCACTGCCTAATTATCTAGTCTGTGAGTGTTCTGAATGTCTGCTCTTCTCTTCTGAACTATTTATCCGTAGGAGGATTTTCAGCAGAAGATGCAGGAATAAGAGGAAAAGCAATTAACTTCTAATTTTTTAACTTGGTACTGATTTTGATAGAGAAAGAGATGGAATAACCTTGTAAGAGTTTGTCTTGTAGTGTAATTTTTAGATTGTCAGTAGATTGTCATTGTGTATACTAACTTGAATCTCTGAAAATTTATCTTACTAAAAAAATTGTTATCAATTATTGGCTATCTTATCATGGATCGGCATCACATATATGTTATTAATATATGTATGTAGGTGTCTGTGTATATATATGTGTATAAAATTATCTTATTGGAGCCTCACATCCAACCATTCAGTAAGTTTTGTTAAAATATTTTGCCTTTAAGAAATCAGATTCAGTGAGGCTACAGGAGTTCTGTTAAGTTACATAAGATGTGGCTTTGGTACCTGGAAATTTTTGCCTCCAAAACTGATTTTTGATTCATGCAAGTATATTGTGAGCACAGCTTTTCCATTTATATTGCCCTTCTGAATGGATCTGGATGGCATTGACCATTGGCAGCAGCTACTTTACTAAGAAAACACCAATGCCAAATAGCCTATCTTGGGCGCATGATACACTATCTACATATAAAGAGAATATGTGCAGTCTATCTGGTTATCTCTTACTATAGAAAATGCTTGATAGAAACTCTCTTTTATGGAGAAATCACAGCTTCAAAGCATTTAAGATTTGCAGGATTGGAATGAAAAGTAAAGGAGTCAGTCATTGATTATATAAAAGCTCTTGTGATCTGATCTTTTTGACAGGCAACTCAGCCTTCTGGGTTCTATCTCCCCACCCCAATTTAGAACAGATGTTAGTCTTTCCTCCCTAGATCCCAGTTCTCTGTCTAGGATTATAGGAGACTTTTGCATAAACTTCCTTGAATTTAAGAAACGTGAATTTTATCACAAAATAAGAGTACACAGTAGTTGATGGGGTTGAGGGACAGAGGAGATGGAGCCTTGGGGTGGAGTTTAAGGAATCTTTAAGAAGAATAGGAAATATTACATGACAGGTTAGAATGAGTACACCAAGGAGTCACTGTGCTTGGTTTTTAGTCTTCCACAAATGAAAGAGGGTATTGGGTGTTAGGGTCTGCACACAAGTGATTAACAAAGAGCTGTGATCAGGTTTCTCTCTTTGTATTGGTGCCCAGCTAGTATCAGCAGGGTCTTGATCTTATCCATTTTAGGTAAGAGAAACTAATGCCAAAGACCATAATAAATGTGGTAGCTCCCTAGCGAGATGTTCTATCTAACAACTTAAGCCTTAACAGCAATGTCAGCTTGCTGATGGAGATGACAAGATTGAGGGCAGGCAGAGTGGTATGGAAATGTGGAGCCCTGAAAAACTGGCCGGTCATAACTGCCTAAAAACAAACTTACGAATTTGGAGTATCTAACTTTGTGTTTCTTTTTCTCTCTAGTCTACTGTCACTGGAGTCTTTTGTCTCGTCCATAAAAGAAAGGCAGAAGAACGGGTGATCTCTGAGGTCCTTTGCAGCTCTGACAGCCTATGACTAATCCTTGCGTGGGAAAGCAGCCCTTTATACTGTATGTAATACCACTTTGCCTATGGGGAGAAGGCTAGGCTGCAGCATAGAATTATGAATTTGACCTTTGAAATTTAAACTGTTTTGATTGTATTTTTACTGTTTTCCTAAGGGAACAGTTCCCATTGCTTTCGTATTTAGAAACTAAACATAGTTCTTAAAGCGAATTGGTGAAAATGACTATTATCCATCATTCACCACTGAGGTCTGTCTCAAGGGCTGGTTAGAGGGCATATGGCCACTTGAGGTGGAGGGAATGAAGGAGAGGAAGCTTATTATGCCAAGTACAGTGCCCACCAGAAATCTCTGGAAACCTAGCCTCTTGAGCTCAATGGGATTTGGAACCACTTGGTGTTCGAAATAATTCACTCTTGCCTAAAGGTATAAAAAATATCTTTCCAATTTTCCCCTTGAAATATTACCAGCCATCCTAGACATTTTAAAAATAAAGTATTTGGATGTATTATATTTTAAAAGGAATCAGCAAGACTCAGCTTACGTTTGCCTTAAGGCTTTGTGACTTTATGTTTGCAGTCAACTTGAAAAACAGTTTGGGATATCTGTTAAACTTTGAGCACAGTGAAATTTACCCATCTCTCTTTTTGAAACTACAAACAATCCTGAAAATTTGATAAAAAGCCAATAAATTGGCTCCTAGGAAAAATGCAAACCCATATCCATATTTCTCAATGCTTCTGGCAAGTGAGTCAGTTCTACTTTGGACCCATAAATTGAACAGAGCAACAGCTCCCAAATCCATCCTTTGGAGGAACTTAGAATTGTTAATGGCTTAGAGGAAAGCCATTTCCTCTAATGATTGTTTGAATCGTGTGGGATTGACTTAAAGGCTGGCCATTTCCATATTTTGCTTAATGAATGAACTTTTTTTTTTTAATCAAGAACTCTGAGAATTGGCAGATACTGGTGGAAGTATTTATTGAATTCTTCAGCTTGTGTTTCCAACAGATCCTCTTAGACTCAGCACAGTGACTTATAGCATAGTGACACTTAGCATAGTGACACTTAGCATAGTGGAGATGGTTCTATTTCTTTTTGCTTTTACATGACTTCATGTGAATGGAAGTTAAGACCACTTTGGATACATCCATTGTCTTAGGTTAAGTTCCTAGGAAGCAGATTCCAGAACAGATATTTGTGAGCAGGAAGTTTACAGAGAGGTATTCTCAACATCTGACAAAACACCATCTTCGATGGGTGAAGGAAGTAAGGGTAAGTAGAGGGATAAATAGAATGATGATATAGTCACAACAAAGGCCTTGGTTATGGAACTGGCATGGTTTTTTTGGTTTTATTCTAGATTGAGGCAAGGGAGCCAGGCCTTTGTACTTTCTTCCCAGTGATGGGCAGGAGGACTACTCTTGGGTCGAACAAGTATGTATTTAAGTGACACAGAACTCTTGACCAAGGGAAATTTCTGGTAATCAATCCATTTTATGAGCTGATAGAGGATGATGGTACTGACAGATGGAGAAATGAATGTCCTAGCCTGAAAGGGAGAATTTATCCTTTAGACAATGAGGATCTGCAACAGTTCACCCATTGTATTGCTCAGATTCACTTGCCCACATAGAAAGTTCACCCCTGAGCTGGGGATGCAGTTAAGTGGTAGAACACTTGCCTAGTACATGTGAGGCCCTGGGTTTGCTCCCCAGTAACACACACACACACACACACACACACACACACAAATAATAATAGGAAAGAAATAGTTCCCCCAATCAGGGTTTTGGTTAGTCATTTTCCCTGGGGAAATTTAAAAGAAGATCATTGGGATAAAGCTCTAGCCCTTGTTTCTGCAGTTAGCCTAAAGAATTCAGCTGATATTCAATACCTCCCACCTTTACCAACCTATCCTTTTCTGTTCTTCATAGGACCTAGCACTTCTAAACCAAGAACACCCAGAGTTGCAGAGATGAGAAGCACAAATTCTTCTGGTGGCAACCAGGGAGCAGAATTCTGCATACTCACATAATCTACCTGTTGGAAACATAGCAGTATAGGACAATCATTGTTTTAAAGTGTACTCTGTTTGCACAGAATATCATCTTCAAGCTGGCTTCTAATCTCTTTCAAATGGTCATTGATCACAATCTAGCTGGCAACTTATGTGTGTATGTGAATCCCATGGTCCTATAGCCACTGCTGAAAATCTGCTGTTTATTTTTTTGTGAGCAGGACTTATGACTTCTGACTTTCTATGAGAAGAGTTCTAAGTGACTCATCAGCAGGAGATGTTAGAATCATTACACGCAGAAGCACAGGACTATTAAAAAATGAAAGAGAACAAAATAACAAAGAACAATGATGAAAGAAATGACAAAATAATAGCCCTACAATTTGTGATATTCAGGATGTGACTGCTTTCCTTTGAAAATGGTGGGCAATTTTACAAAACAAAGTTAATAAACAGCTTTTGGGTTGTCCAGAAAGTTTTGTTATTTCATGATGGTTATGTGGTTTTCTCTCTCCCTCTCTGTCTCTCTCTCTTTCTCTTTCTCTTCTCTCTTCTCTAATCTGTCTATATCCATCATATCAAGAAAATTAAGAAGCCAGGGATCAAAGGTGAAAGAGAAAGCTATGATCACTGGTGTTGCAAGAGACTGTGATTTGCTGAAGGTAAAAGCGAGCTGCTTATCTGTAGAGATGATCTTGGGAAACAGAACATGAGACCTACACTTCTCTGACAGTCAGTGGATGTCCATCCTCACACCCATGAGTTTGTAATGCATGGAGAACTGCTCATTTTTCTGATTTACTATATTATTAGGGAAGACAAAAATGCTGGCCAATACATTTGGTATTTGCCAAACAATATTGGTTTGATCCACAGAGAGATTAGTATAATGGTTCTAAGACTTTAATGAACATATGAATCACCTAAGAGCATTTTAATTTCCAGGAACCACCTTCAGAAGTTCTGATTCAGTGAATTTAATTTGTTTTTTTGCAAAGGAAATCCAGGTGCTTTTGCTGAAGATGCTTGGGGACAATACCATGGTTAACATGAATCCCACGAACCTATTTGAGGAAGTGCTTACCAACTGGCCTTTCATTCTTTGTGGAATTCTTGACCATTGCAAAATTCACAGTGATAATAGCGCCTAATGAAATGTGTTCTGTGGTCTTTCAGAACTGTAAACTTTTCAGACAGGAAGCTGTCTCATCCAATTGGCATAAACACAAATGTAAATCCAGTTGAGTTTCCTTTCTCTCTGTTCACTGAATGAAAGACAGACTCCCACAGTTGAGAACATTTAGAATGATTCGACTAATACTTGGGCGGCTTGATTTGAACTCTGGCTTCTTCTCATTTAGGCATGCTGACAACTTGAAAGGTATTACGGCACTCCATAAGCTGGACTGTCAAACCACTAACCATGAAATATGAAGAGAATTTCAAAGTGGTTTTTGAAAAATGAAATGTGAACAATAAATCGATCTATTCCATTTAGTCACTTTTTATTGACAGAGAAGCTTCTATCTGAATATCTGAAAGAAACATTCACTACTAGATCATTTAAAGTCCTATGCATGGCCCTTTTAAAATAGAGGGCATTTTTATTAAATGAAATTCATTTCCTCTCTCCCTTTCAAAAAACTTTTCTAACATCTTATCAGGTGCTGTATTTATCAAATAAGGAAAATCCATCAAAAGTACTTTGAAAATGTAAAGCTCTATGCTCCTATAAAATGATCCAGGGGATAGCTAAATGGTTTTCCCACTACAATGGTACAGGCCACTTGCAAATAATAATCTATTTTCTCTTCTCTTTGTAACCCTCATGGTTCCCAGCGCAGGCAAATAGAAGGCACTTGTTGACACATTTGATCACCATCTCTAAGTCTACATTTATTCTTAAAATCAATTCCTACATGATTATAGTTCAAATACATCTGATAATGACTGTACAAAAATTGGTTGCTCTAAGGTCAGAAATGTGATATCTAGTTTTTTGTTTTCCTTGTTTCTTTTTTCTATGATAGAAATTGTTTTTGACCTTGGATGCTCTTTTCTGATAATCCTGAATGTGACCCCGAAATCCTTCTTCACACATATTCTAGGATTTCTTACCGGTCAATCAGGGTTCTCTACCAATCTATCAAGACTCAAAGTAATATCTTTACTATCCTTCTTCAAGGTAATATCTTTACTATCCTTCTTCTAGAAACAAATTTCAAGTTATAGCTCCAACTGGAATTCTGGGAGACAACAAAACAAAACTAGTTACAGCATCATAAAATCTGGGCTTCTAGTGCCGACACTGCCACAAAAAAGCTGGGCTATCCTAAGTGAATATTTTGGCATCTTGGGACTTCCATTTTCTTATTTGCAATGTAAGTTATCTGAATGAGATGATCCCTGAGATGGACACCTACTGCCAGTTATGAGAGTTGGTGATTTGGTGAATGGAAGCCAGCAATCACAGCCATGCTGCTTTTCCATTCTACCACCAGTCCTCTGTGAGGAGACCAGTCACACTGAAGAGTTGAAGTAGCTAATTGTTGGCTGCACAGAGTATTTTGGAAAGGTGTTTGCCATCATTCAATTTTACTGTAACCATTTTCTGGGTTCCACTAGAATTGTACTTTGAGGCAGTAGGTGTATCTAGCTCTAAGCACAATCTCATGCCATCTCCCATTTGCAGAGGCTTTGGACAACCATGTCATTTGTTTGAATCAGAAGCCTCCCAGCAACAGTCTGATCCTTCAAGAATGTTGTGGTTGGAGAAATCCCAGAAAGTTAGCTGCTCCTCTTTGTCCTGCTTGCACCCTGAGCTCCAGGAAGAGTTCAACAGTCCCATTAAGACCAGAGCCCAGTCTTATTCTGAGGATCACATGCAACAGGGGAGAGGAAAGCCCTCTGTCTGCTGGAAAGCCAAAGAAGTGTGTCCTCTATGAGCAGCAGCAGCATGTTGCATAAATGTGGCTGAAAATTCTTAAAACCAATTCCTATTATGTGTCGTGAACACACATCCTGAGTGATCAGACGGAAAGGCGTGTGAGTAGTTAGAGCTGTTTTGTAACTTCTTGACTAAAATGCAAGTAAGTGAAAACAGGCTGTTTTTCATTCATGATCGCTTACAAAGATCCACAGATACAAAGATGGGCTTATTGAAGGAGGATTATAGGGAGCATCTGCTCTTGCTGTTGCCATTTCTTTTTCCCTCCCCTCCCACTGTGCCCTTCTTCTCTTCCTCCATCCCTCCCTTCTGTGGCCCCCGTTTCTCTCTCTTCTCCTTTCTTCCTCTCTACCACCTTCTCCCAACAATCAGAAGATTTTAAGTCAGATGTTATCTCTGAGAACTTGAGACTGAGTTCAGTTGTTTTCTAGAGCTTTCCAAAGTTTCTTTCCTTGGGATTTTTCCAGTTTTAGAACAGGGAGAACATCTATGGCTGGCTGTTAGGATGACAAATGCTTATTGTGAAAGAGCTCTTTCCCCTTGCTTGCGAGTTTCACTAAGTTGTGCTTGCAACCCTGTTGTTTGTGGATAAAAGAATCTATTTAATTTGTATTTTACTGAAGGCTATCTTAAGCATATATCAATTAGCTTTAAACTATAAGAGTTTTATCAAAGACCTCACAATATACTTGGAATTTGTGTGGCATCTGAGAATCCAAGAAGCGTTCACTAATGTGTGACAGTAGAAATGAATTTTTTTTTTTTTTGCAGAAATCCAATACTTCTAGAAACTTAGAGGGAAATATGAGGACAAGCAGAAAACTTTTCTGTTTCCCCTGTGAAATAGGTGTTAAGGCCTCTGTTTCCTTTCATCCCACACAATAAGTAAATTTGAAACTACCCAGACTTTTCAAAACATAAATTCATGTAAAGTATGATTTCATGGATGAACAAGCTAAATGTCTAACAGAAGCTGCCCCTCTGATCTCACTTCTCAGTGAAGGTGGTTTGTCATGATGACAGGAAGTTATTATAATCAGAACAAAATAACAGATCTATAAAATACCTGTGAAAATTTTCTTCTTTGGTTCAAGGTAGGCTGAACCAAAGTCTTCACCTGTGATGTTTGCAAAATGAACATGAAAATAATCACAGACACCTAGAGTAATGCCAAGGACATAATTTGTACTTCTTTTTTCTTTTTTTGGTTTTTGCAGTACTGAGGGTTGAACCCAGGGCCTTATGCATGTGAGGCAAGAGCTCTACCACTGAGATACATTCCCCAACCCCACAGTAAAGTTTTAATCAATATTCTTGAGTATAAATTAAACACTTTCAAATGGAAAGCAATATATCTTCTATATTATCCTGAGATCCAAAGTGGACCCAATTAAGAGAGGTATGTAGAAACCACAGAGCCCCTGAAAGGTCTGGAATCCACTTGTAGTTCTAGCCTAGCATTTTTATTGCTGGAAGTGAGGGAAGGACTGGGGAAACCTGAGGTCCACACTTGACATGTGCATTATTAGTTGGAATCCTAGGGAGAAGTTATTTCCAAATCGTTATAGAGTAGTATTTTTGTAAGATCTGTGCTGGGCACTGTGTGGGGGAAGCATGGTGCAGATCACGATGGCAGTAGCAACATCCTCATACTTTAGGGGATGAGGCAAGGGGTAGAGATGGTGTGTGAATGAAGCCCCTCATTCCTGGACCATATTGTTTGTTCATCTGGAAGTGGAGGACCTAGAAGATGTCCCTGGCTGGGTAGGTTTATGACAGGTGCTGACCTTGTGGCCCCACTCTAAGAGTAGCACGTATGTGTTGTCTGCTGCAGGTGCAATGAGCACTGGGTAATGGCAGCCAATGCTGATGAGGATAAATGATCGCAGTGGTTGGCCTTGGAAAAGAGACCAGAGCAGCCAAACGGAAGTGCAGGTGTCCAAGCAGTTAGACTAATTCAGTCTCAACTGCTGCCACATTTGATTTGGAAAAGAAGCCAAGAGAAGTTATGGGCAGGCTAGAACCTGAATGTAAATGTTGATCTACTTTACTCATTCATAGCAAGATCATCATGCCGTGGAAGAGCAGTTCTCCATTATAACTGAGCCTAATGTGTATTGGATAAATGGATAATAACATCTTACATGTATTTCCTAATTTACAATGCAGCAAGTTAGATACTATTTTACATTTAACCAGTTAGGATCTTGATGCTTTGATAAGCTTTGTGATTGTCCAGTTAACTGGGGCTTCTATTTATTTTAAGGTGCTTTTTAAAAATTTAATAAAATCAACCAATCAATTTATTTATTTATTTATTTTTATGCGGTGTGATGCTGAGGATCCAGCTCAGTGCCTCATAGGTGCTAGACAAGTGCTCTATCAACGAGCTACACTCTCAGCCCTAAGATACTTTTTGTTGTATACTAACTCTTTTCAGAGGTCACTTTCAACCTCTCTTCTTCCTGTGTTTGATTGGTTTGTCATAAAAAGAACAGAACTACCTTATCATTTGTAATTCTTAAAATTCTCTTGGAAGAGTGTTAAATGTAAATTGCTTATAATCTGAGGACAATATGGTTATCTTTGAGAAGGAGAGAAGAGAATATGATTATATTTTTATCTTTCAGGAAAAGCTGAAGTACCATTTATAAAGGAAAGATATAAATGATCTTGTTTGGAAAGCATGGTAAATGCATCCAAAAATAATTTCTTATTCTCCATCTTCAGAAGAAATACTCAGTCCTTAGCTACTCTTTTCCTATGCTGAATGAACTTGCAGCTACATTTTTCAAGTATGTAAGAAGTTCAAACAGCATCAAGTTTTTAGAGCTGAGTAACAGTGAATGAAGGTGAATTCACTAGAGCTTCTCTGTTAGGGAAGAGTGGAACTTGCTAGTTAGACAAAAAACATCAGTGCAAACCGTGGACCATATGCAGGGACAAGGAGGTTGGTCTCTGTCTTTTCCATTCTGGGTTTTCATGTGAAGCTAACTTTGCTCTGAACTAGACCAGAGGTTACCTGTGGAGATGGAACCAAGTCATCCTGCTTAGGAAACCAGGCTCAGAGGTGTTGACATCTCTGGTCTCACAGTGGTTACCTATCCAATGTCCTTGACCAACCATAAGTCTTATTCCTGTATGGCTTGTCTGCTGAGCTCTAAGCTTTGTGTATAACAACACATGGTGCCCTTGGGCCCCACCACAAAGTTGCCTTGGATGCCTAAGTATCAGTCAGAATCAGAAAATTAGCCTAGTCACCTAGTCTATCCCGAGAGTTCTTAGAAGACACACAACTGTACATTCATGCTGATTTTCCTGCCCCAGGGTCTCTGGTCCTCATCTCCATCCACCATTTTCTTTTATTATACACAGAATGATGAGTTGCCTTTTTCTTTGGTAAAGTCTGTAATATTGAAAAGTTGTCAGAGAGCAAATAACCATCTGACAGTGAATCAATAGTGATTATGAAGGCAGCCAGGCACCTTCTCTGATCATGTGGCTAGGCATAGGATTCCTGGGTCACAGCAGCCATCATCAGCAGACTTCCTGCCACTCTAGAAACATATAAAACCAAGACAGTTCTACTAACATGGAAACAGCTTTCACGTTCTTCTTCCAATTTTACATTAAGTTTCTCAATGATTTTGATTACTTCGGAACACTGACCAAGGACAGCCATATACTTATGAAAAAGCATACATAAATAACAGGCTTTAAGAAAAATCACAAGATGTGTTTGAAGGATGTGACCAAAAAATCCAATAAAATTATTGAAGTGATCAAAGCATAGGGATTATGTACAAAATGAACTGGGCAAAAGCAAGAAGAGACTCTGCATCATGGTCTCTGACTTAAGGATGGATAACCAGTTATCAGCTGGTAGTAGGCAGATTCACGGTCCCCCAAAGGTATCCATGTCCTACAACCTGGAAACTGTGAATATTACTTTATTGTCAAAAGAGGACTTTGAGGACGTGGATCCTGCATGGTCCTTGTGAGCCCTGAAGGCAAACAGATGTATCCTTGTATAAGAGAGGCAAATACCAGAGATGAGATGACGGCAAAATGACCACGGAGAAGGAGATTAGAGTGACATGACCACAAGTTAAGGAATGCCAGCAGCCATCAAAAGCTATGAGGGCTATGGAGTAGATTCTCCCCTGGAGCCTTCAGAGTGCTGAGGTATTCACTTGATTTCAGCACAGAAGTACTGATTTCAAATTTCTGGCTTCCAGAACCATGAAAGAATGAACTTCTGTGTTCTAAGCTACCAAGGTTGTGATCATTTTTTTCTAATCCACTTCTCAGGAATCAGTCACACTAGGGAAGACAGATGACACCAAGCAAGTATTGATTTCAGATTAATATTGTTCTTCAAAAAAAAGAGTTGGCAGCTGGGCAGTGGTGGCACACACCTGTAATCCCAGTGGCTCGGCTGAGGCAGGAGGATTGCAAGTTCAAAACTAGCCTCAGCAATTTAGTGAGACCCTGAGCAACTTAGACCTATCTCAAAAGACCCTATCTCAAAATTTAAAAGAAAAAAGGTGAGGCAGGGCTGCGGATGTGGTTCAGTGATTAACCACCCCTGGGTTTAATCTCTGGTTCTCCGCCCCTTCAAAAAAGTTGGCCAACAAGACTCAAGACATCTCAGAGTGGCATTCTATCTCTGGTTCTCTCTACTTTCTCTAATTCATTCATTCATTCATTCTTTCTTTCTTTTTTTCTTTATTTCTTTTTTTTAAAAAAGCAGAGTATTAACTTCATTTAACAGATGGGATGCTGACCTGGACAGCTTTATCAGCACAGAGCAGATGAGAGAGAGAAAGAGTGATTTGTCCTGAGTCTGGAGGCAGGTGCAGTTCGACAAGGCCATACAAGTGGTTCTATAGTGAGTAAAGACAAAATATCTTTTCCAACATGTTGTGCTAAGTATCAGAAAGCTGAAGTCTCATCGTCATTTCTTGTGATTTTCTATGTGTACTTAAGCCAATGGCATATCTTTTCTAGGACTCAGTTTCCTCATCTGTAAAAGTAGTCAATTAGATATACTCAGAAATTCCTTGAACCTGAGTTGAAATTAAGATTTGTAACAAGCTCAGCTTTTGGACACACAGTTTGTGGTATCCATATGGGGATTAAGCATCTTACCACTCAAACCACAAATAGCTGAAATTTCATCTGTGAACTGAGTGTGTATATGTGTTTGTGTGTGTGTGTGTGTGTGTGTGTGTGTGTGTGAGAGAGAGAGAGAGAGAGAGAGAGAGAGAGAGAGATTCCTCTTCCCATTTCAAAACTTCTGGATGAAATAACAAAGTACATTAGAATAAATGAGTTTATCAGTATTTATTTTAGTGCTTTTCATTTTGTTATTGTCATAGACACATTATACCATAAAAATTTATATGTCTGTCAATACTACTAAGTAACTAAGAGAAGGATCTAGATCTAATTCATCAGTGAATCCTCATGATCAAGCACTTAAGTGTTGGTACAAAGTAGGTGTTCAATAAATATTACTGGGCAGATGCGTATCTGGCCTCTTCCCCATGATAGAATATCAAAAGGAGAGTGTGCAGTAGAAGGTAGAGAAGTTTCCAGAAAGTAGGGGCACAAAAACAGAACAACAACAACAAAACAATATCTGTATTTCCTACCTACCTATGGTGGATGGTACCATTCACAAAGCATCTATCCCAGATTTTTTCTCATAGCTTAAAGCCTTTATCAAAAAAAAATTATTTTGGTGGAGGGTGAGGTGAGGGCACTGTATGTTCTTTATTATGGGTTTGTTTTTTGTTTAAAACATTCTTTATCTCTCTAAGGCACCATTAGACTGTTAATTAAAATAAAAGAGACTTAATTTGTAGGAGTCAGAAACAAATGCTGCCTGGCATCTGAATGCTTTCCTGGTTATTAGTATGCCTTTTGATTCTTTTAAAGTTCCTCTATCCTTGAATTTCAGTAGACGAATTTCAGGTATTTTTCCATTGAAAATGACAGCAAAGAAAATTGCCAAGCAATGACACATTAAGCAAAGAAATGAGTATTTTGTTGGGCTATTTTTCATGATCTTTCTTGCTATTTTTTCAAAAAAAATTAATCCAGCTTGCAAGAGAAAATACATGATGAGTTATACTCCATTCTGCCTGCAAAAAGTAGTCTATAAACATAATGTTATCAGGGAAGGATTGAATTTGATATGTAACAAGTTACTCTATAACACTCAAGGCTTTAAAAGATAATCCAAGTGTCCTCAATTTATAGCATCTGAGGAGAAGTTACCTATACTAAATTAACAAGAATCCATTCACACAGGAGACCTTGTGTTTAAAATATCTTCCATTACTCACAACCAAGAGATTTAAGATATTTCATTTCTTTTTAGGCTGATCCAGGCCTACTATCAAGAGATCTGGGACACTTTTGCACATCCTTCTCAGGAGAGCCATTCAAATCACAAGCATGGCTTATAATACAAGGTCATTTTTAAAATTTTACTCAGATACATTGTTATCTATAAAATACATACTCGAATAAGTGACTTACACATAATTAAGCTGGACGTACTTTAACGAATAAATCAGATTTCTTTCCTTCCAAACTAATTTTCCATCTCTGTTAAATCTGGTCTCCAGGAAAGCTGGGTCCTTCATGACTGGTCTGGGGATATAAACAAGATCAAATCTGAATGACTGCTTCCTTCTCAGTCATTAGATCACCTCCTCTTGTAATTAGAAGTCTTGGACCACTACCTAGAGTTTCCTTTGCACCCCTAGTACCTGCATCTCTCCTCCTCTCAAATCATAGTTCTTCACTTGCCAGTTGCTTTCTAACCCCCAGTCATTGCCTGGGGAAATAACATGTCTTTCTGACTCAGTCAATCACAAGCTGGAGTGTCACCTGTTAGTCAGGCTCTGGCTCCTTATGAAATGGTTATTCCCCAATATGTACCTATCCACATCACATCATCAGCTATCAATAGTGCAAAAGGTATTATTTTCAAACCCTTCTCTCTAGGATGGTTTTGTTGTTGTTGTTGTTGTTTTGGTACAAAGGATTGAATTCAGGGGCACTCAACCACTGAGTCACATCTGCAGCCCTATTTTGTGTTTTATTTAGAGACAGGATCAGACTGACTTGCTTAATGCCTCACTTTTGCCAAGGCTGGCTTTGAACTTGGGAATCCTCCTGCCTCAGCCTCCCAAGCTGCTGGGATTATAGGCATGCAGTACCATGCCCAGACTAGGATGGGCTTTTTTCAATATACGACTAAAGCTTCATCTGGAATTATATGCAGAGTTTCATGAGCTCTTAAGTTCTGTTATCCAAGTTACCAAGGTGTCTCAAAAGTGTTGGGAGATGCTATACCAAGTTCCCTTGGAAATTTGGAACCCCAGAGAAGAGTTATCATAAACCATTTTAATCCCAGGAAGATTTACAATATTATCATTCACATTAACCCCTTCACTACTCTCCCCAGACTCTGGAACAAAACAATAAACAACCAATCACTAGGCAAAATATCTACAGTGTTGCAATGTTCTGTTTCCCAAGTCTTAGTTTCTGTTTTGGGATGGAAGTTCATTGTGAACATATTCTTCCTGGAGAAGACACAGAGGAGATGAATTCTTCAAGCTTCCTTATTTGCTTTCCCACTTTTCTGGGGTATGCTTATCCTCTTACCTAGGGAGTAAATAAGTGTTGATGACCATGCCTTAGACTTAAGACTTTAGACCATATTTTAGACTTAAGGATATATCACTAGGTCATTGGACCCCGGATCATTCAACTTGGGTTGGTCCCTGGATATGAGAACACAACTAGAGGAAATGTTACTTATTCAATAGATCACAATAAAAATAGAGTAAAGAAGAGAATATTAATTGGAAGGAGGGCAAGGTGCTGTTGGAGAGAAACAGATTGAGTGAGGCAGACAGGCAGGATCTCTGCTGCCTTGACAGATAGGATCCACTTTGGGTACAGAAAGGGTGGCATTCCTCTTCCTCTGGAGAAAACCAATTTGCTTGGTTTCCCTTCAGCTCTCTTCATTACTTGCAGATCTGAAGTGCTTCCCTGGCCATACTTCTGAATTCCACAGTAGTCCCAGATTCACTGAATGACTTTCTATTTGGTAGCTATCCATACTATCCTCCTTTATTCACAGCAACAGTTTATAAAACATAGTGTAGTTAAAAAAAAAATCAGAGCAGTCATAACTAAATGAGACAGTGGGACTTGAGCAAATTTAATATCCAGGTCAAATCAAATTCACCCAACAAGAGGAACACATTTATTTTGTTGTAACAAGTTGCCTTTAAGCAGATTCCGATTATGTTGCTTAGCAAAAATGCACAGCAAAGAAAAACAGCCCAGACTTGCAGTCAGAAATCCTAGGCTTTTGTCTTGGGTTTGCAACTAACAAACTTTTTAACCACAGGCAAACTACTTAACCATTCTGTGCAATTTCTACCTGCTTCCCTATCTGTAGAACATGAATAATGCTTGTCCCACCAGCCTACGTATATATTTTTATGTCACTGAAAATACAAAATAAGATGTACCACAGTGAGTCATCCTAATCCAACCCCCTTCTCTGCTTCTTCATGTCAAGATGAAGTCACAGTGTGCTTAGGTAACTAACCTGAAGCTGAAAACCTTTAGAAAAGGCTGTCTTATTTAGGAAGAAGAAGTTGAAGTTTAAAGGACAGACAAATAAATAGCTCCTTGGCTCCCGAATGTTGCTTTCCTTTGGGAGTGAAATAAACTCATGAGCCAAATTCTGACGAATGTGGCTGTGTGATTAGTAGTGGGGGAGAGTAGGAGGGCCCTGCAAAAAATGACGAGATGACTATGATTTTCACTGTCTGCAGAGTCACTTCCTCCTTCAGGATCAATGGTGGAGGCCATGTGTAATAATAAATCTGAGATGGGTGCCGGAAACCTTCTTATTGAGAAAGGCTTTTTGACTAACCACCATTCTTTTTTTTTTTTTTTTTGGTACTGGAGATTGAACTCAGGGGCACTCGACCACTGAGCCACATCCCCAGCCCTATTTTGTTTTATGGAGAGACAGGGTCTCACTGAGTTGCTTAGCGCCTTGCCATTGCTGAGGGTTAGCCACCATTCTTTCATATTCACATCCACTTTTGCTGAGGGATAGGAAAGTATTTATATCCTCTACCTTTTATGTGTGCCAGATTTGCCAAAGGAAATGCCTGGATGTTCTTTCTCAGTTTCTAAAAGATTAAATAAAAGGTAGAAAGCTGGGCCAATAAAAGCTCACAAAAGACAGGCTCAGAGTAGCACTGTTTTCTCTCCCTGTAGAAAAAATACAAATATTTGTATATGATCTACTGAATGTATTTTTTTCTAAACACTCAATCTATAGTCTTTTTGCTACTTAGCCAAGGACAGGATGATTTGCTTAACAATTGGGTTGTGCAGTGTCTGTGTGTACATATACCCATAATATATTAGGACCCAGCCAAAGTGGCAGAGTTTTCCCTGTTAAATTAAGAAAGCTTAATGAACTTAGCCTGTTGGAAAGAGAGTAGATTCAATCAGGATTTGAATGCAAGTCTGGCAGTAGGAAGCCAGTAAGTTTTTCACCTCTCCACCCTGAAGCACTAGCTGTGACTCACGTTCCAGGCACTCACTCGAGATAAAAGGGTTGGGAGTGATTTAGAAGAGGAAGGAGGACCTCGTTTCCCATCCCATTCGTGACCTTTCTTCTCACAGCTTGCGAAACCCTTGGAGCTGCGGACATTGCTGACACTTATTTGCAACGTGTGGGTTCACGGGATTTTCACAGATGGAGCTCTGTCTGTGTTTGTGGACCGCTGAGTAGAAATTTGTCAAGGGGACTCTGGGAAAGTGAGCAAGGATAATATCAAGCAGGAAAATGTTGCCACCTGAAAAAGTTAAGCAATTTGTCAAGTGTGAAGTTTTGGATACTTTGACTCAACAAAAACTTTTATATAGCACTTCCTATGGGCAGAGACCATTAGTGTCTTATAATTATCAATACACTTGATTCTCTTGAGAACCTGATGAGGAAGATACTATCATTATCTCTATTTTGCAGATGAGAGTTGAGTGATTAAGTGATGTTTGCCCATCTGTTTAATTGAAAAGCTAGAATTCAAGCTCAGGTACTCCAGTACCCATGCTCTTGAGCATTTTGCTTTGCTGTTTCTAGAAGTGAGAGGGTATAAAAGTGATGTCAACAAAGATTTAGTAAAATGCCTAGGTATTATGATCCAGATTGTTGTCCCCTTTAATCTACAACTTTTCACTAATTACTCATGTGAAAGTATCTGTAGATAAAGTTAGGAATATAGCATCTAATGTATTCCCATTTAAAAATAAATTGAAGCTAGGCCAGTGGCACACGCCTATAATCCCAATGGTTTTGGAGGCTGAGGCAGGAGGATTGCAGGTTCAAAGCCAGCTTTAGCAAAAGCAAGGCGCTAAGCAGCTCAGTGAGACCCTGTCTCTAAATAAACAACCGGAGAAATGAAAAATTCTGCTCCATTTGTGTACAATGAATCAAAGAGCTTTCTACTGTCATGTATAACTGATTAGAACTAATTTAAAAAAGAAAACAATAAAAAAAGTAAAATAGAAAATAGGGCCAAGGATGTGGCTCAGTGGTGGAGTATCCTTGAGTTCAATCTCCGATATCCAAAGATAAACAAATAAATAAAAATCTTGGTTTTCCAAAAGGATATGCTTTCCATGTGTCAGTGCACTGGGGACTGGAGGTGGCCCACCACTCACTCATCTCATGTGTGCTGAGGACAGGGTGAGCCCTCAGGGTTGAATGAGTGAAGACCACACCTTACCCTCTCAGTGGCAGGGGTTTGACCCAAGTGCTGAGAGATGACACCATCTTCTTTCTGCCTCTGGTGAACCCTGAGATACATGACTCAGTCTCCATGAAGAGATTCCATTTGCTGTTCCCTTGGGTCTTTTTAAAATTTTAATTGTCTTTTTTGTAGCTTTTCTTTCTTGTACCTTATCCATATTTCCAGCCCACAAAATCTATAAACATTATAAATTACTTGTTTTATACAGTTGTGGAGTCAATTTGTTATGTGGCATTAGATTAACTTGTACAGTTAGGGTGACATCACTAGAACATTTTCTGGGGTCTTTCAATTTATAAATTATTCTTAAATTTACTTACTATTACGCACTTTGGAAAGAAAATGTTCCCTTTATTCACATCTTTCTCAGCTTTCACCTTATTTCTCTCCTCTCTTCACTATAAACTCCTTGGAACGATGAGTCAGCTATTCTAGGTTTTCAGGTTTTATCTTTCCCCCTCCACTACAATGGCTTTTATCAAAATTATCAAGGACACTACACTTGCCAGAACCCAGGCATTGACATTACTCAACCTCAAAGTTTTTGTTTTGTTTTGTTATTTTAAATATTTACTGACTATTCTTTCCTCCTGGGTCTTCTTGGTTGTCTACTCTTTCCTTCTTTCTCTAAGTTTCACGACCTAACGCTCATCTGGATTTTTACCTGACATGACTTAGCATGACTTGCCTGTCTCTCTGTGGCAGCTTCTCTCCCATTTAAGCTCGCAGTTGTTCAGGACTCCAGGTATTAGGTAGCAGTTATACATAAGCAGTGGTGTCAGGAGTTCATGAAAATACTTAAATAATAGAACAAATCAGTTAATCCACAGCCCTGCCTTAGTGGTGCCTCGAGGACTAACAAGAGCTATTTCAGGACCCTTGCCCAATGTCAGCCCTAAAAACTCTTCTTCTTACTGAGGAAGATAGATAAATTTGGGGGAAGACAAGAGTATGTTTTCTCAGTAGGGCCTAACTGCTAAAACATGTTAAGTAAGAACCTACACAAACAACACAGACCAGACTCCCAGACATAGGAAACAAAGGCTGACGGGAGTTCACTGGCCAGAAATACTGTAAAATCAGTTCCAATTAGGACTTATCAGCCTGGGTAAGATGATCAAGAGTTGCCCTTTGATTGTTAACTAATGTAATCTTGTCAATCCAGGCCAAGAGATGTGACTTGGGCGGGATCCTCTAACAATCATCCTCTCATCCCAGTAAAAGTTGTAACACAAAGAAGTGAGTTATTGTCTCTTTTAGAGGACCAACTTTCTCCCTTGAAGATGCTTCCCTGCTTCTTCTTTTTCTTCTGATGTACATGAATATACTTTCACTAAATCTTGTGTCTTGCTTGAAATCCTCTCATGAAAGGGTCCAAGAGCTGAGAACAAATGCAACCTACAGTTAGTTTTTATTTCAGATGTCATCTTATCTCTGTTATTACAGGGATTCCTCCTGGATCTTCACCTCTTCTTTATCTACTTCTGTTATTGACTCTCTCTTTGGGAGAGTTCATTCAGTCTTATGAAGAGAAAAGGCATCATTCATACAGTACCTCTGAACCTTCCTGCTTTCTATTTGATTTCCATCAGGGTATCTGTGTTGGTTTGGGTATGATCTGTCCCACAAAGGTCCATATGGTGAAGGCTTTGTCCCCAGTGCGGCAGTGTTCAAAGGTTAAAATTTGGGGAAGTGGTTGGATCATGAGGATGCTAACTTCATCAGTGGATTAATTCATTGAGAGATTCATATTTAATGGCACTATTGGAAGGCGGTGGAAACTGTAGGCAGTGGGGCTTCCTTGGAGGTAGTAGGTCGCTGGGGACATTCCCTGGAAAGGTGTATCTTGTTCCCTGCCCCTTCTTCTTTATGTTTCTCCTTCCCAGCTGCCATGAGTTGAGCACTTCCCTCCACCATGCCCCTCTGCCATGGTGTACTGCTTTGCCTCAGGCCCAAAGCAATGGAGCCTGCTGCCCATGAACTGGAACCTCTGAAACTATGAGCCAAAATAAATCTTTCCCCCTTCAACTTGTTTATATCAGTATTTTGGTTACAGCAACAAAATGTTGAATAACACATTATCTAGTCAACACAAAGCTTAACATGGCCAAAATATTATTACTGATTTTTGTTGTAAAATGAATCCCTCTTCAAGTCTTGCTTCATAGTGTTAAATGACATCACCATCTACTCAATTGTTGATTCCTCTCTTTCCTGTACACTTCACATTTACTCTATCAGTAAATCCCTTGGCACTATTTAAAAAAATATAACCCAATTCTTATATTATCCTGAAACCACCATCATCCCCTGTGCTCCCAGATCAGTATCAAACTTGTCAATTTTCAATATTTGTCTTCACCATTAGAATGTAGGTCCTTGGGACCCTAGAACAAAACTTAGATACATGATATCCTCAATAAATATCTTTTGACGAGTTGACTAAATGATGCAGGAATTCTGGTAAAAGAGCATTCTCCTTGAAAAAGTAAAAATAAGCATATGAAAGATAATGTCTCAAGATACTGTTCTGGAATCTGCACATGGGGAAATTTTTGAAGAACTACTTGGTTATTTTCTACTTTAAACAGTGCTTACTGCAGAGCTTGCTTCTAAATTATATACACAAAATGTTTTGTACATTTTGTATATGTAATATCTTATCTAATACAGTGATGTTTTACAAAAGTAGGTGACTTAAGGCCCTGAGTCAAAGGCAGCCTGCAGCCTGCTGCAAGTTTTTATATAGCCCTTTAACTAAGAAGAGTTTGCACATTCTGAAAGATGATAAGTAACAGAGGCAATGTGTCAAACAAGCCTAAAATACTCACTATAGGCTCTTTTACAGAAAATATTTGCCATCTGCATTAGAATATAGGGTTTGCACTGATTCTTTTTTATTAAAAACTTTATTTTATTATCTTTTGGTATTGGGAATTGAACTCAGGGGTATTTTGCCACTAAGCTACTCAACCAGATCATTTTATTTTTATTTTTTATTTTGAGACAACCTCTCACTAAGTTGCTGAGGCTGGCCTTGAATTTGCAGTTCTCCTGCCTCAATCTCCCAAGCCATTGGGATTACAAGTATGCAAAAACTTTATTTTTATTTTTTAAAAAGCAGTTTTAGGTTCACAATAAAATTGAGAGGAAGGTACAGAGATTGCCCATATACTCCCTGCCTCCACATAAGCCTAGCTTCCCTCATTATCAGTATTCACCTAGAACAGATATTTTTTGTATTAAAATTTATTTTTAAAAAATCCCAGTATTTTAAGATGGGAATTTGATGAAGAAGGTGATAAATAAGCAAGTGGCCTGCAGCTCTGAAGACCCAATGAAGACAATTCATATGAAATCCATAAATAATACAAGTGCTTCTAATTGACAGAACCAGGGTCAATTAAATTTAATGCCAAAGGATATTAAGGAGAGACATAATTGTTGAATATTAAAGATTTGAAAGAAGTAACATCTGTGATTCAGTGTTCATTTAATATAAAATTTATGGCATACATTTTAGAATAGAGTAATTTTCCATTTCCTGAGGGTTTTACATACTTTTAACTTTTCATATAGCTTGTAGATATAATTTTATGTCTTAAGCTTGAATTCTTATTCCATCCCTTCAAATTGAAGACCAATTAAAATATTATGCATTAAAATATTAAATTGATTATATGAGAGAAAAACTATTAGGTAAAATATTAATGGAAAGAATATGAAAATGTTTGGGCCTATATTAAATATTTACTAGCTATAGCCTTCAATAAATTAACAGTGTTGCCAAAGTTTATATTACTGCTGCTACTGTTATTAAAAGTGGACACCAAAATAGCTGTTGTATTGGGTATGAATAAATTAACTTTCAAATGAATATTATTTCATTTAATGAGTTTCATCTTGCCATCTTGAATATTCATATTAAATATTAACTTTTTGCTAATTCAATGTACATAGCATGGTGGCTATGAATCTGAATAATAGGACCAAAGTTATAGTTCTAAGATTTCTTTTGCTGTTATTCTAAAACAATGGAAACTTTTTCTTCAAGCTAAATAAATAGGTATAGTTCAAATACATTTGTGCTATTTGTAACCAAGAGGCTACCCTGCTTTTGGCATCCATTCTTTCTACAAATGGTAACAACAGTTTTGTTTTTTTTTTCCCTTTGGGGGAAGTGCCTCTGACCACCAGAAACTAAGAAATAGCGGAGGTGGAGCTGTCAATCAAGGTCCTCCAGCTTCTCTTAACAAAGGGTAAGATTGAACTACTCTGGACAGTTGGATGGACCTTTTTAGCTTGATCAGAATGATTCACAGAAGGAGAAGCAATTGTGTCTCTGGGGAGAGTCCACTTGCTTGCTGATCAGGATGTCTGAGCTCCTTTGCTTCCTATTCCCTCCTGCCTGTCTTAAGTTAACAAGAGTTACTCTCTTTTGATTCTGATACCTCATCTGAAAAGATTCATTTAAGGTCACGTGATACAGAAATGAACTATAACATTATGAACTACATCTAAAAGACAAAAGCAGATAACAACTGATGGAAATGATTTTACTATATTCTAATGTATGTTTACACATACTCAACTAGGTTTGCTTCATCCAAGCTGCAAATACTTTTAAGCTATGAATATCCTGTGTTAGTAGCAAGAGATGTTGCACAAATTGTTTCTTGTGTGTTGATGTTAACCCAGCATTCCAGTATGACCTACTTGGCGAGAGGAGAGTCCTCTCCAGCTCACTGATATTTATTTGAACTGTGTGAATTCTGTTAGCTAATGTTGATTCAGGCGAACACCACTGAAATGAGAGTAAACACTAAGCAAATACACTCTTTATCATAACATGAGAAAACATGTGGTTTGACAACACCACTTTCCCCTAATATCAAGTATGTGCTAACCAAAAATTTTCTCTAATTTTCTACAGAGCTTTTTATTTTTAACTATAAAGTTAAGGGGTTGCGTAAAGTGCTAAGAGGTTTGGATAAAGGATCATTTTTAAGAAACAATAATAACTTTTATTTATAATGCTAATTATTACTTTTATCTTTTAAGTCAGTCCTTGAAACAACATAAAAGGAAGACATTTTCTCTGTTACTCAGGTGAAAAAACTTAAATTCAAAAAGGAAAAATTAACTTGCCTGAGGTCACCCTTTATTTATGAAGGGACAAGACTGAAATTTGAACCAAGGTATCTCTGTCAGCAAAGTCCATGCTTTTAGACATTGCACCATTTAATTTCCGTAACAGATTTTATACTCTGTTCATCCGTCCATGAAAGAATATCTACAGGGCACACACACAAAAATTGGATACAATTTGTCACACAAAATAGCTTTTTAAAATCAACTCAGATAAGAGACTTGAGTAGGTTGTATTTGAAGAAAATAAAGTGATTGGAATATGTATCTTACACATTCCAGTCTCTACTTTCTTACACTGCTAAGTAACCTTCCCTTTCAGAACTTGGAAGTTCTGACTACCAGGAAAATGTTCCTAACTCCCTTTAACAAAAGATACAAACAAAATTTTTGAGCATTCAAAACTGAAAGAAAAGTGCCATAATTTTATCTATTCCTGTCATAAACCAAGCCTTGAAAATACCAGTAAAAATAAAAAATAAAAAATTCTGGAAGCTAAAAAGTTCATCTACTAGAAGTACAGAACAGAATGAAGGTTATCAATACCTGAGAAGGTACTAGGGAAGAGGGATAGAGAGAAGATGGTTCGTGGGTTCAGGGATGGGGGAAGAACTTCTGAAATTCTATAGGAAAGTAAGATAGCTATGATTGATAATGATTATTTGTATATTTCAAAATAGCTAGTAAGGAGGATTTAAGATGATCCTAACACACACACACACACATACACACACACACACACACACACAAATAATAAATATTTGAGGTGATGAATGTGCCGAATACCCTGGTCTGATCACTATACATTATTTACATGTATTGAAATGTCATACTCTGCTTCATAAATATGGACAATTGTTATGTGTCAATTAAAAATAATAAATACATTAAAAACAGAAATTTCTAGAAAAGTACTTACGCAAATGTGCTTAGTAGAGAATGTAGAGGAAGGTTATAGGGGATCAGTGTTATCAAACAAGAATACAAATTCCTGCCAAATAAGAAAGGAATTTCTACTAAAAATTAGATTGAAGTAAAATTCAAACCAAGTCTTTGCAAGACTATTATCCAGCTGTGGTTACTAAAGCAATATCCCTGAACCAACAGCATCAGCATTACCTGAAAACTTGTTAGAAATGCAGATTCTCAACACTCAGCTTCTTGGATCAGAAACTCTGGAAGTGAAGCCCAGCAATATTAGTTAACAGTCCCTCTAGGTGATTCTGAAACTGGCTCAAGTTCTCTGTGCTAGATGTACAAACAGGGGTCTACTTTGTGGATTTAAGGCATATAGGTCCCTGCCATCAGATGAGACTCAGTGGAGCTTTTCGTGATGGTCAAGAGAACCTGAATTAGTGCAGCTTTTGGTATCCATCTCCCTCTGATTTCCAAAAGGAATCTCAAGAGGCCAGTTAATGTATGTAGCTAATGCAGATTTTGCTTTATACTCAGGTATGCAAGGTCTGTTATATATCTTTTGCTCATTCCATATCCCATCAAGTTGACAAGGAATCCAGTCACAGGCAAGCATAGAGCCTCCATTCCCACTGTTTTCAAAGGGTCCTTGATGGTTAGGGATGATCAAGTCTATAAAGCCTGGAGGTATGAGAAAGTCTTCTTAGGTTTTCAGTTCATGCAATTTTCCACCAAGAAACACTGTATGAGCCAGCAGGGTTCATTTAGTTCTAGCAATTTTGCCATTTCTGCAGCCTTGGAGCACAGCACCATGGCTGAGACTGGGGGTCTTTATTTATAGAGTCTGTCCCCTCTAGGAGAACCAGGCAAGGGTGCCTGTGGTGGTCTTGCCAACACCTCTAGGAGATTTGGGGAGGTTGAGAATAGGTTCCTATTGCTTTTGGGAACATGGCTTCCACCATGTTTCCACTCTGAATGAATTCCTTTCTGTATGTGGGTGCTCAGAGCAGCAAGCTGTACCATGGTCCTTCAACAGAAATTACATCTGTGAGCCCAAGTTTTCAAAGAAAATGGGAATATGGGTTATCTTTAAGTATAGCCCCTGCTTTGTACTTTCCTAAAGCCTCAACAGTACTTGGTTTAATGAAAGAATAAATGATCACGGTCTCTCTTGCCAGTTGTTTCTGTAAGCTACTCATGAACTAGCCTAAGGAGAATCCATGCCTTTGTGATCTCTCTGTGTGCTGGCTGCCCAATCACAGGAGCAGACTCTCCTATCTACATGTCTATAACATTATGTTTAGTCCTAACAAAATGAACTGTCACACTTCAGGTTTTGTTGTTGTTGTTGTTAATGGGCACAATACTTTTATTTTATTTATTTATTTTTATGTGGTGCTGACGATCAAATCCAGTGCCTCACATGTAGGCAAGTGCTCTACCATTGAGCCCCAGCCCAGCCCCAGCCCCACACTTCCAATATCTACTGAGTGGTAGACATTGTGTTAGGAGCTTTCTATAGGTTCCCTAGTTTACTTTCTCAAAATAACCCTTTGAGGAACTTCATGTTTAAGCACTTGAAGTAGCTTTCCCAAGTTCACATGACTTGGGCAGAAAGAAAGAGATCAGGGTTCAGCCCTAGTCCTGTCTCCCTTTCCTAGTACCCCACAGAAGGCTTGGCTTCTTTCTTGTGCCACACTGCCTCTTGCTCTGAAGTAACCAACTAATGAAACTCACACCTGCATCAATTACCCAATATTCTTTTTTTTTTTTTTTTTTTTGGTACTGGGGATTGAACTCAGGGGCACTTGACCCCTGAGCCACATCCCCAGCCCTATTTTGTGTTTATGTAGAGACAGGGTCTCACTGAGTTGCTTAGTGCCTCGCCATTGCTGAGGCTGGCTTTGAACTCGCGATTCTCCTGTCTCAGCCTCCCTAAGTGCTGGGATTACAAGCGTGAGCCACCGCGCCCGGCTACCCAATATTCTTTAAAACCAGCCAAAGCAGTCACTATGGGTCCCTTGGAAATAATCAAAATGACCGATTAGTCATATTTTCAGGTAAACTTCTTGTTGTTGGTATGTGCTTTCAGGTCTTGCCCAGTGTAGTAAGTCAGAGCTACATTTTGAGGAAATAGAGTATTACTTTCCCAGGACTATCAAAAGCCATCCGTGAACTGTGCGTGAACTAATGGCATGGAAGCCATTAGTTCTGGTATCTGGGAACTCACAGCAGCACTCCTGCTGGTTTGAGATTACCCAGTGCATGTGATATCCTACCTAGCTCTGCCAGGTTCGGCAATGCACTGGAGTTGGGGTGACCTGCTGGAGCCACATAGATATACACCCTCTCAGAGATGGGTGTGGCTTACAATGATGCCAATCAATCTGCTGACTGTAAGACACCATGAAGCAAAACTCCTGCTAGAATCCTATCCCTGCCTTTGATGTACACTCCTTTAAATAAAGAACTGGAGCATTTTCTAGTTGTTCGGTTCCAGCTCCTATGTGGACTGGATCTATCAGGTGCTCCTCTTCCCTTTTAAACTTAATTTCTGGCTCTGTGTCTTTATTCTTCACTAATTATTTCAGACACTTTCATTTTCTCAGGTGACTCAACCTCCTGAGCAGAAAACTACCCTGGCGGGGTGCTGGCTACCCTGCAATACAGTACTAACTACAGAAGGTCAGTCCTCACCTTATGTTCATTCAGACTCTTACTTAATTAGCTGGCTCAAGGGCCAGACCAAAGAGGTTGTGGATTTTGAAATGACTATTAGAAAAGGCTTAAAAAAGGAAAACAGGGTGAATTTTATAAATTCACATTGATAGTAATGTTAAACATTTATAAGCATCAGGCCCTATACTAAACATCCCAGATATTATCCTAGCTAATACTGTCAAAGACTCTCTGAAGTTGTTCTGTTTCCCAATGCTGTAGTTTGGATCTGGACTGTCCCCCAAACATCTGTGTGTTAAAAGTGTGTTCCCTAGAGTGACACTGTTGGGAGGTGGTGGACCTTTAGGAGTTGGGGCTTAGTGGGAGTTTAAGGTCAGTTGAGAGATTTCTCTTTGAAGGAGAATTGTGGGACACCAGTCTCTTCCTCTTTTGCTCTTTCGGTTCCTGAGCATGAAGTGAGCAGTTTTGCTTGGTCAAGTACTTCCTTACCACAGGCCCGAAGCAATAGGACCAACAGATCATGGACTGAAACCTCTAAAGCTGTAAGCCAAAATACACCTTTTGTTCATTCAAAAGCCAGCTATCTTAGGTATTTATTATAGTAACATGAAGCTGACTGACATATCCTCTATAAAATAGAGGGAATGAAATAGGCATACTAACTAACATCTCCTTTATAGAGTTATTGTGAAGACTAGATGAGCTAGTATAAAATATTCAGGACAGGCTCTGGCACATAAAGGGCACTCAGCACATGTTATTGCCATTTCCTTCTTTTTACAGATGGGAAAATTGTGGCTCGGCTATGCGGCATAAGTAGACTAATATGGCTTGGTAAGTGGGAGGGCTGGATTTGCTCCTGTAGGATTCTGGGAGCCAGGCTGGAAACCCCACCCTCTCTGGCTACCTTTGCTTTCTTTCAAAAGCCAGGGAGTAAGGGTTTTTTATTTTTCCCATCCCATCCTCTAGAAAGTACTTTTACTCACTTAAGAAATTAAGAACCACCATTTATGGAGAGAAGGTGCAAAGTTTATCATCAAGGAAGTTGAAAGGAATGGAGATAAACTTCTCTATGAAAGCCACTGACACTTTCATTAAACACTGACCTGCCCACTGGAAAGTTCTTCTTTGATAGATGTCCCTGGTATGGCTCCCACAGAAGTTCCCCAACTGTCTGCCACAGTAAGGCAATCAGGTAACCTTTGTCTGTGACAAGCCCCAGGCTGGCTGGCGAATGTTAAAACACAAACAAAAGGAAATGACTTTTTGATTGACATGACTATTCTGTGGATTGGCCCTACAGATAAAATCAGTCAAAACAAATCAGTTTATGCAGCAACACATACTTAGATTGTATTTGGAAATTTCATGGCAGATGTGATCTTTTCTGGTTTTGCTTTTAAAGTCCTTGGTGTCTTCTATATCACGATAAGGAAGAGTGTTAAGAAAGAGAGTCGGCTAGAGTTCTCAGTTTTTAATTACATAAGATCATACTGGGAGTCAGCCAAGAAGCAGCTTTCTGGGTCTCGAGAGAAGAAAGTTTGATTCTGTAAGTTTAGAAGCAAGTCAAAATAATATACATAGCATCTATATATATGTGAAATATATTTTAATTTTTTAAAACAATAGAGCCAGAGGTGTCCTTGGGCCTTTGAGAATCAGAAGATGAAAACAAATTGACATGTGTTTTTACATTAATAAAAATGAAGACTTAGATTGAATTTCACATACACTTTTTGAAGTAAATGTCTGCCAGAGACTGTCTTAGGTAGGATGTATACTCCTGGCCGCGGGCACTGGGCTTTTCACTTTATATTCCCAGTGTGTGGTATATATTGAGTATTGCTGAGTGAACAAAGAATGGATAATTGCACATCTGAGGATCCTGCCTTGTTTTGGTGTCCCTGGTTTATATAGGTTTATATAGGTGTCCCTATATAATCATTAATAGAGGAATTTCATATTTGTACGTGTAGTATACATGCAGGTACTACTGAACAAACTATTCCTTAAACAGCCCCCAAATTACAAACTCTCAACTAGAAAATAAGCTGTCTTAGAACCACCTGGGTAGAAGAAGGTTCCATTATCACAGGTCTCATGATCACTTCCCTGTCACTAACAATTTGTCCTAATTTGTTGCCACTACAGCCACCCTCAGGTACAAGACAGCCTGAGACAACAGAATATCAACTAAGCCTCTGGTTCCATTTATCTTCTTGCACTTCCAGAGCTTCTACTGCTACCCTCCTACTTGTCCCCTGTCCCTGTAGTCCACTAGAACTCTAGGGAGCTCATGGCTGGGCCCCTCGTGCATCCTCTTGTCCTAATTTTTATAGAGTTACTCGAGTTAGCACTTTGGTAGAGCCTGTCTATTTAACATTGCTTTCACTCAGCTTCACCAGGTTGAGGAAACAGAAGCAACTTGAAACTCTTTCTGGGTCTGGTTTGCTAGGCAGGAGTCATGTGGGACAAGCTGTGCTTTCAGTGTGGACTCCTTCCCAGCTTTTATGGCAGCTACCTTACCTCAGAACAAGTGAGGGTGTTAACTCCTGCACAGCAAGCCTGAGGGCACATCTTCATAGAACTTATGGCCTCCTATTCTTCCTTTCTTTAAACGTATGCCTCAATGATCCGACAGAATCATTTAAGGTAGGAGTAGAGAAAAGAAGCTGCCTACTTGTTTGGCCTGGACGAAAAGTTTTCACCACCACACTTTCTATAATTTGTGCCAACACTTAAGGTATGCATCACTGTCCTCCTTTTAATTTTGAGGACATCTCAGAGAGCTTAGGCAGCTTTCCAAAGCGACACTGTTAGTGACAGGTTGAGCGGAGCCCCGATCCCAGTTTGGTGTGACATCTTATGCTCTTTCTCCTCAAACATTTCCTCCCCAGTGGCAGGGCAGAATGAACACACACCAAAAAGACTCCCTTCCTCGAGTCTCCTGTTCCATCTCCAAGCTCATGTAGATTTTGCATTTTCACAATATGTCAGTGTAGGACTACAAGTAGAAGGAAAGATTCTTTCCTCAAAAGGTCTAATAAAATGACACTCCAGAGGATGAACCAAGCTTCCTTTGAGTTTTGAATGCCTCTAGCAGATTGAGGATGTGTGCTCCAAAGGGTGAAACCTGCATCTGCCACTGAGTTAGTTCTAGTAATTGAACCTAAAAATGGTCTCAAGTTGGACCTGTAAATATGGAAAATAACACACACCTCAGTTATGAAAAAATAAGACCCTCACTTTGATAGACATTTTCAGCATCCAGTTCAGTGGATCAGTTCATTTGAGTGTCTTTGGATGTGATTTGTCTATTAAAAATTGCACTCAGCTGGCTTTTCAGTTAATCTTTTATTCAAAGACAAATGCAACAAATTCCAGCCTTTTTAGAGACTAGAATTAAGGGAAAGTTTGACTTTATTGAACAATGAAAGGTATATATCACAATGCTTCCACCCAACAATTAGCTCTGGAATTCCTAAAGGTAAAGTGTGGAAGAGGTAAAAATTTAATTTCTGAAATATTTGGTAGGGTGGACCACATAGTTTACTTGTAAGTTTACAGTTCTCAATCTCCAAGTGAAACTTATTATTTTTTTTAATGAAGGACATACCTTTTATTAAACATATTAATCAGCTTTCCATCACTATAATAAATACCTCAGGTAATCAACTTATAAAGTGAAAAGGTTTATTTGGGTCACAGTTTTGTACGTTCCACTTCAAGATCAATTGGCCCCATTGCTGTGTGACTATGGTATGGCAGCAATGTCAAGAGAGTGTGGCAGGGGGCTGGGGCGGTGGCTCAGTGGTGGAGCGCTTGCCTTGCATGCGTGAGTCACTGGGTTCGATCCTCAGCACCACATAAAAATAAATAAATAAAGATATTGCGTCCATCTACAACTAAAAAAAAATATTAAAAAAAAAAGAGAGAGTGTGGCAGAACAAAACGGTTCACCTCATTAATTAGGAAGCAAAAGGGAAAGAGGAAGAGGTTGGGGTTCCACAGTTCCCCTTCAAGGTCATACAACAATGACCTAAGGATCTCCCACTAGGCTTTACCTCCTAAATGTTCTATCACCTCTCAAGAGTTCCCTTAACTGGGAACCAAACCTTTAATACATGAACCTGTGGAACACACCTACTAAACCATAGCACCATGTTTAAGAATTACAAAAACTTCCTTCAAGGCATTTTATATACCACCCCTAGCTTAGGCTTAATTTCCCTGCACCATGGCTCCAAAATTTTCTCCAGGAAAAATAGTGAATATGGGTCTTACCTTGTGTGTTTCTCCTTCCCAATGATCACAGCTCTGTTTTGACTCTGTCTTTCTGACTGCAGTTACAATATATACTTCCTGCTGATTATATAGTTGCTTAAGGTGGGGAAGTAAGTCCAATACTAATCATAAATTTGCTTGTGTGATCTTCAGATAACACATGTAAAATCATGAGACTTATTTCAAAATGTTCATTTATTGCCAGGCCTTTGACAGAGAAAAAGCTCAGGGGCAATTTTATAAGCATTTCATAGATTTTTCCTGAGGATTTATCAATTTAATTAAAATCTTATTTGAGAACAGTCAACTGACTTCAATCATCACAGTGAATGATTATTATAAAATAAAAACTAACAGACCAAAATAAGCCTAGGTGATCATTATTTCTAGAAGCTTCCGTGTAATTGAGTTTTTAAAAATTCAGAATCCATTGTCCTAGGTAAGCACTGTTGACCTTGGCAAGTTTATTTTACCCAATGTTAATGTCGATTTAGTAGATCACTTTAAGGATGTGTAGCATAGTTTCTTTGAGACAATAATGTCCAATGTGCCAATTAGAAATAAAATAATTCCATAAAATGTTTATGATCATCAGCCCCCAACCAGGCTAAAACTCCAGGAGAGAACCTTCCTCCTTGCTACCCCACTTCTATCTACCCAGTAACAGAACTATCCCTGTCACCATGACAATTTTTCGAGAAATCCTTCTCCCCTCTTCTATGTCTAGTCTACTTCCCCAAACAATTCTAGGCACCTCAAAATAAAAGCATGAATGCAAGAGAACCATTTAGAGAAGAATAAAGAACAACATCTTTTTAGAAACATCACAGGTAGGTTATATTTGTGAGAAAATGCAAACTTCATTTCAGCAAATGGCTCTGGCTTGTGTTGTTGAGACATTTACAGGAGGAAATTGCTCAGAAATGTGGTCAAGGTGGCACTTCCACCATGACGAGAATGACTCAGACCTGGTTAGATGTTTCCAGACATCTCTACCTCAATTCCTACATATTCTTTAACTTTACATCCTCCCTGGATGCTTGTGCATGTGAGAACTGATCTGAAAGGATCTGTTACTTTCCTTCCTGTTTCTTTCAGGAATCATTTTTGTGCATCTCTATGGCTGTAAATATCTCAACTGGACAGGCAGAATTTCATATGGAGTGGGGTGGAAGACCCTAGGTATGCACCTCTCTTGTGGAGCTCTACCTTTGAAGTACTGAACATCTGTTATCTCACATCATCTTAGCATGTTCACCGTATAAGTGGTCATCAGCTTTCTAATTTCATTGATAACCAGGATAGAAAAATAACTTCATCTCAACCTAAATTCAAAATAGCCACTTTGAATATCATGCCAAAAATAGCTTTTAGGCTACTTAAATCATGTGGTCAACACAACTGTTTTTTATCTTTTTTTTTTTTTTTTTTTTTGCAGAATTTCTTCTGGAATTTTCCCCCAGCATGTATCTGTCAAAAAGGCAGCATCAGCTAAGTCTGTGTAAGTGCTGTGAGTGTTGATTTGCTGGAAAAGAGGACATTTCTGAGATGTTTCCCTTTTAGAGAACATGATTTCTCGTTGTTTCTGCAATGGCCAGCAAAAGGACTGTTTCTGACTATTTTGGAGAGAATAGTCAGTCACAAAATGAAATTCGGATTGCATGAGCTGTGAAGAGTAACTGTGGGGAATGAGAAAGTTCAGGTCAGCCTATGATTGTAACCACAGGCCACTGACTCAAATACATGAGATGATTTCTTCATGTGTACAATGAGGTCTTTGGGGTACCTTCCAGCTGTAACTTTTCACACTGTAAATCAGAACCTGTATATTTAATACTTATAAGGGAAACCCATTCTCCAGATACTACATCGAGGGCCAACAACAAAGGACCAAAGGTTTTTTTTTTTCCCCCCAGCATAAGTATCTAAACTTATTTCATAGACTTGGTAATTCTACAACCAAATAAAATCAGTTCTATCCCAATCCCAACACAAATGTGCACATCCAGGCACACAAGCATGCAGATACGTATAATAAAATACAACATCTATATACATAATGATCACAACTACAATATAATGTATTAATAGGGAAATTAAAAAATCTGATCAAGAAGAAAACCAATAAACAATAGCACAGTTAACATTTTTTAAAATTACGTAACTATTCTCTTAAGGGAAAAATAATACTCTTAGGTTTTCCTTTATGATTTACAAGTAACCAATTGAAAATAAAAACTAGATGTTGGTATAAAAATTGAAGGAGGTGTATACTTTGGAGTTGTGTACTTTTCTGTTTATCTATTATTTTTAATGCTGCACTTGAGACTACATTTCAACTACATTGATAAATAATGTGATTTTTGTTAGGAGACTGTTAAAATATTAACAAAATATAACATATTACATAAGAAACTTGTAACATGATATTTGGATAGGTATAAGGAGGTCATAGATAATGCTACAGAGCAATAAAATTATTAGGCTACATTTTTGTAGCAGGTAGGTATGCTTGAAATGCCAATTTTTATGCTGAGAAACTTATAGTGTGGCTACTGGAAACATAAATATAAAAAAAATTGCAAAGATTTCCAATCTTTGTATGCACCATATTGCAAAATCCCTGCCGTACTTTAGATTAATTAAAATGATTACATATTAGAGCTCACTCAAGCAACAGAAAAATAAAAGTTCAAAGCACTTTGGGATGGGTCTTTGACAAATTAAAGGAGCCTCTCTGTTACTAAGTTTCTTTGTCTTTTAAAGGAAGCTTGAAAAGGAAGAAACCCATAAATGATGTTCCAGGTACCATTTCTGACCTCTGAAGGACATTCTACCAGGAATGATAACCCCAGTGGGGATCAGAGTGAAAAATTATGCAGTTCAACTTTTGAAACTATCTGGGAGGAATAAATATGCACTATTATATAAAAGTCGGATAAATATGCAGTATTTATAAGGACATATCTATGGTGCATGCAATGTGAGTCAAAACGCCCATTCCTTAGGTTCTTTGGTTGGTGAGTTGTGATCAGTTTGAAGATCTGAGGTTATCTCTGTAGCTCACAGCAGAGGCACTATTGCCCAGCCTTTGAAGGAATCTTCCTCTTCATCGTCTTCCTGTCTGTAGAGCAACAATACTTTGAATCCTTCTATGAATGGCAAGAGACTACCCTAGGCCAATTAGGCAATAAAACATGACCAAGCATGTGTCAACAGTGATTAATCACATCTCAAACTTATGCTAGGAAACAAGAGGTGAGGATGATGCTCTTGATGTTCTGATAGTGAGTTAAAACCAACGAAGGCCCGAAGTGCCTCCTCACAGCTGGCATAATCCATAATCTCCAGAGAGATGCTCTTTGATGGTGATGCCATTTTAGGTGTGTGCAGGCAGAAAGTGCAGCATGCATGGCTGAGCTCCTTGAAACTAGAATGCGTTTGTCATAATACAGCAACTCAACTGTTATTTATGCTTTCCCTGCACAGTGAGGAGGAGTAGGTATTTATTATTATGCACAATAAACAAATTAAAACAATTGAGAGGAATAGAAATTAAGTGACTTGACCAAATATCACAAGCCAAAAACCAGATAAAACAAAACATAAACAAAAACAGGAAATGAAAGAAACTCACTGAGAAGATGAATTTGCATAGAGCAGAGGTTCACACATTTAGCAAGATGGTCCCTCAAGGCAGAGAACCTTCACTGAGTGGCCAAAGTATTGAAAACAGTGGGAATCTATGAATGCAATTCGGTAAGAGTGACATAGCCAAGTTTATGGAGATTAGTCTTATAGCAAAGAACAAGATTGGGACAAAGAAATTGCCATCTATGTGGGTAGATATTAAGTTATAATAATAAAAGCTGGTAGTTTCTGAGTTCCAACACCTGCTCTATGGAATTTACATGCACTTTCCTTGTAATTCCAAAGGGAAGTAACATTATTAATTCTATCATGTGAATAAAAAAATGTTGGCAGAGAGAGGCATTGCTTAACTCAACAGCAAAGCCTGGATTCCAAGCCACATCTGCAACTTCCTGGTGGTCAAGTTCAAATCACCATGATGTGTTCCTGAGAAGAGGTGGTGAAATTGTATAGACTAACATACAATTAGGGATTAATATACAATTGCCTTAGGCTAATTAGGCAATAAAACATGACCAAGCATACATTAATAGTGATTAATCACATTACAAACTTCTGCTAGGAAGTTTGAGCACTTAAGTCAAGCCACCAGCATCTGCTTAGTCGAATTTCAGAAATTCCTACTACTATTTCCCCACATCAGCTAGGCATTGCTGCATAGCAAATCACCCCAATATTTAGCCGCTTAGAATAACAAATGAGAATTAGCTTACCATTTTTGAGCCGGGAGGCCAGGAGGCCTTAAGTTGGCTGGTTTTGACTTGGAGTGTGTGAGGATGTTGGCAGGGACTGTTCTCATCTAAAGCTTGGACTATGGCAGGAGGACCTACTCTGTGGTTGGCTGTATTATACTGCTGTTGGCAGAAGTTCCCAGTTTCTTGCCAGAAGGTCTTAGTTCCTCATGGCAGGACAACTGTTTTGCTCCAGAGCAAATGATTAAAGAGCATTTGGTGGAGGCTACCTTGTCTGTTTTGATGCAATTTCAGAGATTAGAGACCATTCCTTCCATCATAAGCTAGTCATTAGGAGTGAGTAGCTGAGCATATCCCACTGTCAAGAGAAGGAGAATTATGCTCCATTTCTTGAAGAAAGAAATATCAAATAACTCATGGGGATATTTTAAAACCATCATACTTGCTCTTTTATTGGTTCTACTTACTGCAGTTACATTAATCATTCACAAATAAATCTTATCATATCTCTATTCTTACTAACCTTTCAGAGACATCTCATTGGTTTGAAGATAAAAACCCAAGGTTTTGGCCCTACTTGATGTGGTTGCTTACCCCATCCCTACCAAAATCATCTCTCAATCTTCTCTGGCTCTCTGACCACATTCTCTTACTTTTAGTTCCTCCAGTATGACAAATTCCTTTTGTTTCAGGGCCTTTACATATGTTGTTCCTATAGTACAGAATGATCTTCCTCTTGCTTCATGTATTCACTTCCGGTTTTGATCCAAAAGGGGGTGTGTCGGGAACTTTTCTCTGGCTCTTTAGTCTTCACCAGTTCCTGAGCTGCAAGTTATCAGTGTAGCCCATACTTCTCATCTGTTTACAGTGACTCATCCATCTGATTTTTCAAGTATGGCTGCAAGTATCTGTGTATGTCCTGCTTAGCACTGAATCCTAGTGTGTGGCACAGAGCATAGCTGTTGTGGGTGCTCAGTAAATACATCTGCACTGAAGAGTCTGTTCCTAGGGAAGATAAATTGAGAGAACAGATACATCTGCTTCAAGATCCACATTAAAAGAGATAAGCAAATACGTTTTTAGATCTAATTTTAAGTAAAGACCAAAAGAAAAACATACCATAATTGAATATGCCAATAATGGAGACACCAGCAGGGGAAGAACAATTAGAAGAAAGCAAGGAAGAGATTCATGTAATTACAGCTTTGCTGCTGTGTCTCAAATCTGGCTGGGTCAGTGAAGAGAGACAATCCAATCTTAGTGCATTAAACTGGAACCACCTGGATTCAGAAACTTTAGAATGTATCTTCACATCGGGTGGCTCTGCGGGTGGGAGGCTCATTATGCTTGGAAGTTTTATTCTGCTGATTTGTTCCATCAGCCACTTGCAACTCTATCATCCACAAACTGATCTTGAAAAACGTACATAGAGGTATCTGCACCGTAATTCATGGGCAAAAGCAGCACCTAAAGAGAATTACTCCCTGAGTCTCATCGTCCTTGTGAACATTTCAAGGGGGAGGATCCTGGATCAGAACCATTCTGGGGTCTGGATTGTCTTTTGCAATAGGAATGAGCATCTGGGTGAAGGTCAGAACTGGCCCAGTGCTGCTCATTGTGCTGTCAAACCTTTGGCTCCTGGGGACTAGAAGGCCTGCATTTCAGAGTCCATTCACAGAACATCACAAGTGAGAAACAAAAATAGTTTGTTGGGAAATGAGTTCAGTCCCAGCAGCACAGCTCTGAGCCTAGGGAGAAGACAAACAAAGCTGCTGCTAAGAATAAAAGCAAGTTCAGAATTTTTCTCATTATGGTTCCTCCTGCTCAAGTCCCTGAAAACCTCTTCTATTGTGTCCAGGCCAGAAAGCTTCTGGTGATGTCCCTGAAACTCTCTAATTGGGTGCTTGCGGTTCACCTCATTTTTCATTAAAAAAATGAACTCATCAGCACTACAATCTCAGGGGTCCACATAGGACATGTTTACAGAGAAGTTTTTGTGACTATTAGCACACACAAAGCCCCTGTTACACAAAAGCCTTTGAAACCTGCCTTTACCTCCCCAGGCAGTGGCTCCCAATGCGAGCACTTGCTGTCAAGCGGTACATCACTGCCAGTGAAGGCCCACAGGGCCCCGAGAAGGCTGTCCCTTCATTCAGTTGGATTATTTGAGTCAAGAGACTTTTAAGGGAATATCCCTCCAGAAAAATCACAGCCATTCATTCTGGGTTGAAGCTACAGGAAAGCCATTCCCTTCAAGTAGAAATTTATGAAGCATCTACTAATTACCATGGATCAGCACATGTGGTACCTATCATACATACATATCAGCACAAGTAATGCATATGCAGGTATGCATATGTATATATGGCATCTTAATGCCACAATTACCTCCAGGTGGGTGTAAACTTCTTGTTTCACAAATATGTTCACAGACATTAAATGACTTGTTGTCCCAGGCCAAACAACTGAGTGGAGTCAAAAATGTATACTGGTCTATCTAAACCCAGGGCCTCTCCTTTTGATACCACCTGCATTATCTCTTACTATAAGTTGCAATTTGCACTAAAGCCCTGTCAGGAGTCTTTCCTAATAGGTAAATAGTGGTAAGAGGGCCAAGGGACAGCTCACTTAGCTTTGGTCCAGTTTCAGCTGCTTCAATACCCTCTGTTATCTGCTGGGCCATTGGGAATTAGGATAGCTGTCCTGAAGGAGGAAGACTCTGAGCACAAGTTGTGCATCAAGCAACCAATATGTCAAGAACTAAGAAGAAATAATGTTCCACAAGGGTGAGCCAGCAGGAAGAGAACCAAATTAATTTCAATTGCTGCCGGAGGAAAAAAAGACATTCCAACAATTGATACCAAATGCCCAGTGTTATGAGACAGAGCACAGGAGAAAGTGACTTCAAGTTAAACCTGCCCAGATTGATGAATAGAAACCATCAAGTAAGTACCCACTGATAGCAGCTGCCCGGAAGGCACTGGAACGTGTGTGACCAAGTCTCAATTCTACCCAGCCCCAGCATTTCACAGCATCTGAAAAGGAACAAGAAACTCTATGACCACATCAAAGTATCCAGCTCCCATTTGTAACCACTGCACTTAAAGGTGGTTGATTTACATGCACTTCTGAGTCTTTTCCTCTTCTTCCTCCTGACAGAATGGGTGTGTAGTAAACATTGAAGCAAGGAAGGAAGGAAATGCAAGAAAGCAAAGACAGCACAACAGGTATATTCGATTGTGCTGCACCTTGAGGCAAACTAAGGCACATTTCACTTAGGAGAGAAACGCTTTTACCAGGAAGGTGAAAGATGAAAATTGATTTCTGATAAACTCCACTTTCATCACAAATTTTGTAAGGTAGAAACCTATTACTCAAATATGTCTGGCTAACTTGAGGTTTGACTTTTCACACTGTTTCTGAACCAAATAAAATGATTGCTTGGGTTAATTATTATCACAAATTATCTGCCTATAATTGAAATAATGGCTACAGAGTTACCTATGTCTTGGGCCCAAATAAACTCTTCTTCATGTTCAACATGCTAGTTGTGCCTTTGAAGCCATCTATAAATGTCTGACCTGCAACTCATTGTAAGACACAGGACCCTAGAGGCAGTTAAAAGCCCATGAATGTGGCAAGGAATAATGACCCTGGGCATTGTTTTAAGGAGTCTAAATCTAATCTGTGTGAGTTTGTTCCAAACATTGGTTGGCCTTAGGAAAGATCCTGAAATTTTTGTGAATAAATTGGTTAAACTATAGATCAAGAGCTAAATACAGGTTACCTACTTGATTTTATAAATAAAGTTTTATTGGAACACAGCCAGACCCAATTGCTTATGCAGTATTGACATCTGTTCTCAAGTTACAGGAGTAGAGTTGAGCAGTTTAGTCAGAGGCTCATGATGCTAAAAGTATTTGCTATCTACTCTTTACAGAAAAAGCTTGTTCACTCTTGCTCTAAATTATGCTCAATTCTCTTTCAAATCCTGCCCAATAAACCCAATAAAATCATCTGTGCTTATTAATATCCTGCTGTGGGTAAATTGGCTCACTCAACTCTTACTGAATAATCCCAAGGCGAATCTCTCCTGAAACATCCACCAACCATGCAGAGATAATATCACTAGCTGTTGGCACAGCCCAGAGTTGCAGGATCATGGCCAACACTTCAATCTTTTAAGCAGCAAATATTTACCCATGGCTTCTCACCCATGGTTCTCATCTCAGTGTTTTGCAAAATATAGGACATATGAAGCTGTCTTAGTCCGTGCTGTGCTACGATAGCAGAATACCTGCAAGTAGGTAATTTATAAAAACAAAAAAAGGGGGGGCGGAATTCATTCTCTCACAGTTCTGGGCTCTGGGAAGTAGATCAAGGCACTGGTATCTGGTGTGGGCTTTCTTGCTAGTTTCTTGCATGGCAGAAGAGAGAGAATCCCCTCAAGCAAGCCTGTTTGGGGGGGATGGTATGCAAACACATACTTTTAAATTTTAGTTTGTATTCATTTTTAATTGTTCATATTTACAGGACAGTGTAATAATAGACACATGTATACAATGTGTAATAATCAAATCAGGGTAATTAGAATTTCCATCTCCTTAAATATTTATCATGTGGAAAACATTGAATTCTTCTGTTCCAGTCCTTTATAGAATATATAATAAATTTTGTAAACCATAGTCACCCTACTGTTTTGTGGAACACGAGAATTTATTCTTCCTGTCAAGCTGTATTTTGGAATCCATTTTCTGACCTCCTTCTCTCCACCTCCCCTCTCTCCTTCAGGCCACTAGTAACCGCTATTCTACTTTCTACTTTAATGAAATCAACATTTTAGGCTCCTATGAAATCAACATTTTAGGCTCCACAAATGAGTGAGAACAGGCAGTATTTGTCTGTGTCTGCCTTATTTCACTTACCATAATGTCCTGCAGGGCTAATGTCCATATTGCTGCAAATTGAAAGATTTCATTCTTTTTTATGGCTGAATAAAATTCTGTTTTGTGTATATATCACATTTTTTTCTGCTTAGATTTTTAAATTCTTTATATATTGTGGATAGTAATCCCTTTTGGATGAAAAGTTTGCAAATAATTTCTCCCATTCTCTAGGCTGCCCCTTCACTGTGCTGATTGTTTCCTTTGCTGTGGAGAAGCTTCTCTGTTGGATAAAATCACATTTACCAAGTTCTAATTTTGTTGCCTATGATTTTGTGATCTTATAGAAAATTATTGCATATACCAGTATCTCTGTTTTCTTCTAATAACCTCATGGTTTCAGAGCTTACATTTAGGTCTTTAGCACTTTCTGAGTTGATTTTGGAATATAGTAAAAAAGCTTGGGTGTCTAGCCTAGAAGTTGCCCACCACAGGGAAAATTATGCCAGAGAAACAGAAAGTAATTATCTACAGAAGAAAAAGACCAACAAATCCTTTTACAGAGGTATGATCTATTCATGAGGGTGGTGCTCTCATGACCTAACCACTCTCCAAAGGCCCCTCCCACCAACATGGTTGCCTTGGGGATTAAGTTTTCAGCATATGGATTTGGGGAGACACGTTTGGAACACAGTGGAGATCCAGATCACACTACAACAGCTGAAATTCTGCTAGGGTTACACAAATTTATAAGAAACTAACACCCACAGATTTAGCTAAGAGTTAGCCTTGATAGTCTATCTACTCAGACTTGCAATTCCCCTAGGCTTGAAAAGGAAAGAAAAGAAAAGAAAACATTAATTCTCTGGCTTGACATGGTTGTGTTTATAGTCATGTAAAGGCGCTCCTACTTAAATTCATTTGGTAGTGTAGGTTAGTAATAAAAATAAACAAAATACATAGAAACTACAGTCATCTTTTGGTATCCATGGAAAACTGGTTCTAGGAACTCCTTTGGATTCCAAAATCTACAGATATTCATATCTCTTATATTAAACATTGTAATATTTGCAAATAACCTACATACATCTTTTTGCATACTTTAACCATCCCAAGATTACTTATAATGCCTAACACAATAAAATCGCTATATAAATAGTTGTGATGCTGTCTGTATTCTTTAGAGAATAATAACAAGAAAAAAATACCTGTACATGTTCGATACAGAGATAATTTTTTTCCTGAATAATTTTGATATGTTGCTGGTTTAATCCATCAATGAGGACCCAACAGATACTGTATGTACTGTCAGAAGAGGATGTACACGTGTTTGGACTAGTCTATCAGTAAGGGCCAAGCACACAAACAGGAAGATGACAAAACACCCAGGGCATAGAGATTTACATTTGATTTGTGGCAAAACAGTCGCATTTTGAGGAGAATGTTAGGGAGATAGCTGGGCACATTTCTGCCCTAGTTCATTTTATATGTCAGTATTTGGAGCCCTAGAACCATTGCTTTTGGAATGATACCTGCATTGCTAGGAAACTGCTCACACCCAAGCAGTATATGACTTTATTTGATGTCTGTCATTGTGCTAGGGACACATATCTCTATAATTTGTTCATTGCATATGAATTAAAAGATGAAGGCTCTTGTTAGTTCTCTCAAAAAAGAAACATTAGCTATTTAAGACTTGGAAAGCTTTCTGGTGGTATTCAATGAAGATTCATGACATTTCTATGAAGATGTCCATAATACATGTCCTATCAACCTCCTTGACACTACCTACACAAAACATCCCAAAATCATTCAGAGGCAAAGGCTCTGGAGTCTAATTAGCTTGAAAGTTTTCAAATTCACTCCATCCTAAAGATTCTAGAAAATTTCATTTTTTTGTTAATTAAATAGACACTTATTAAGTTTAAGGCAATATTCAGGATACAAAAGTAAAAAAAGTCCTTGCCTCTAAGCACCTCAAAATTTATCTATGTCTTACAAAAGTGCTAGTTTCACTTGTAAGTGGGATAGAAAACTTCTAACAAAAACTATTCAGAGCCTTTTTGTAATCAATCAAATCTAGTTTATCAGAAAATCTTTCCTGAGGTGAAAGGATTTTGCTAGAAAGAAAGAGATTGCATGCTGCCTTGAAATGTGTGGAGTTTTTTTAGCCTATCTTCCTGTTATGCTCAAGCTTAAAATTTCATATTGATTTTAAGAAACCAGCCAATTTAAAGCAAGAGTTTAATGTTATTTTAAAAAATAATACGGAGCTATTAATAGCCTTTGATAATCTTGAAAGATCAAAGCTCTTAAAATTAGTAATGTCTTATCCATTGTATTACATGAAGATAAAAAGAGGAAAGTAAAAATTCATATACCTCAGATGCAATTAGATTTCAGAACTAAAAAAAGTCATTAGTGAAATAACTTGAAATCTAGTTTATTAATTGTATTGTATCAGTGTTAATTTCTTAGTTTTATAAATGTACCATGATTGTGCAAAATGTTAGCAGAAGAGAAACTAAATGAAACTAAACTAAACTAAATGAAGGGTATAGGGGAGCTCTGTTCTATTTTTGCAATTCTTCTATAAATTTAAAATCATTTGAAATCTATAGAAGAAAAATGAATATCCCAAGTTATTTTGAAAACTTAATCTTTCTCATATCTTAGCATATCTGAAAGAGATCTCAGTTGAAAGTATCTGAAGTTGCCCAGATAGGCACTATCAGGACTTATTTTTTCTTAATGAGAAACACACAGGTATAGGCTTCCAGTGGCTGTTTTGAAGTTGAAATATCCCACTCTTTGTGATATTTAGAGACAAAGTACATAATTCTCTATAAAAATCGAGCTGGAGAGATCCATAGTTGTTTTTTCCCCAGTGCTTCTCAATATCCATCAATACATCCATCATGATCAGAGAGTAAAGTATACTCCAGCAGAATTGTCAGAAGTAACAGAGCTACACATGAAAACTCCCTTTCCAGTTTCATGGCTGAACTTTATACATTCACAAAGTACATTAGGTATTACACTACTTACTTAACTGTTTTACCAAAGTTTCCATGCAAAATAGGTGCTCCTAATAACATTGATAATTTCTGGTGATTGCACAAAAATAAGTATTAGCTGATTATATGCTGCTGACCCAAGGGTATCATTTAATAGGGCATAGCTTGCTGATAATCTGGTCTATGGGGAAGAGAGGCAGACTGTAATTGTGCAAGTGTAGAGTTCCTGTAAAAACAGTTTGCTCAAGAGGTCTGCCAACTGAATAACATCAATCACTGGGATGCTTGTGTCTTGGGCGTGTGAAAGCCACTCACTTTCCCAGCCATGGGATCCTTTGGTTAAGAAAGCTTTCATCCCAGATCCTTGAGGAACTTTTTATATCCTTTTTCTTTTCTCCTTCTCTTCTTCCCCTTTCCTTCCTTCCTTCCTTCCTTCCTTCCTTCCTTCCTTCCTTTCTTCCTTCCTTCCCTCCTTCCTTCCTTCCCTCCTTCTTTCCTCCAAGATCCCCTGTTCTTTCCCCCTCATATGGAAGTGAGAAGAATCTTTCCCAATATACCAAAGTCATTCATTTTAGTAATACAGGAGGTGGGTATGCATTTTGAGGTGGTTTTTTCGTTCAGCTACACTGAAAAGACCATCTTCATGGAGTTAAACACTGATGAGAATGTGTTCTCCATAGTCGCCCTTCTGTCAGGTTTACAAAACACTGGGTAAAGTGAATTCAATCCAATGACTTCAGGAAGGACATAGCAGAATACAACTCTGGTCTGAGACATTCCACCCCGGAATGCCATTTATATAATTAGAGAAAGGCTAGTTTGAAGTATTTAGATAATTTCCCAATTAATGGATTTGTTTGGCTTAATCTACTGACCCAACATTTTTACTCAGATACCATTTCCATAATCATTCAGGAAATTCAAATTTTGTTTTCTCGTTACTTCTAATTGATAACCAAAGTTGATATGGCAAAACCTGTTCTACCTAGTATTCTATTAATTAATTAGAACTGCAACACAAAACACATATAAGTTATAATTAGTCTGATGAACTAAAACTCGCAAATGTCACATTGCACAAATATTATATTGCACATTCTAAAAACGGGAACAGGAAATCTAACACCCTTATGTTTCTTTTATATAGAGTAAACTTTATTACCACAGCTCCAAAAGGCATGTTTTTACCTCCATAGGAGGCAATGCAAAAATCAAGTCAGCTTGTCTGAAAAACAAAACAAAACTTGAACAGACTCATCTAGTCCCTGGATAAGCCGCGGAATGACATTACATCTAATCTTCAAATCTCAGGCTTCTAAGTCCCTATACAGATGCATTCAGTGGGGCATGTTAATAAAAGTCTTAAAAGAGATTTTGGTACTGTGGTGCTATGTCACTTTAGAATTGTCATTTTTCTCATATTTTGTTAGAGGAAAATTGTTTTATCTATTTCTCCACTGATGCCCTTTTGAATTCTTTCCTTAACACATTTTTTCTTAGAAATTGGAAAATGTAGTTTGCCAAGCTTATAATTCACTCATTTTAATGGGTTATAAATATAAACCAGAATTGTCTTTTTTATCCCAATCCTTGCAAATAGTTGAAAGGAAATTGCTAGATTTACCTATCCCCAGTATTCATGTAATATTAATGCACTGGATTTTCTCCTCTGGGCTTCTCTTGAGTTCATAGAAATGGAAATGGGAATTTTAACCAGAATTTAAACCATATAGGAGATATGAAAAATTTTCAACATCTTTCACTATTTGTTAGTTTATTCTTTTGCCTACTATAATATTTAAAATTGTATTTTGAAGGCATATATTCATTAAGCAAAAATCTCTTAATTTGGTTTTTAATAGCCCACAAAAGATAATGGTGTATCTTCTGGAATCTGAAAATGAGGAAAAATATCTCAATGACAGAAAACTGAAGCTAAAGTGTAAGACATCAATCTTGATTTTATAGTCCACATAACCTTTTGCCCCTCTGCTATCCAAATAGCCTATCAAATCATGATAGGATGCTGGTTATCAAACACTGTATAAGAGATGCAGTTTATCAGTGTTCATTTGGGCTACAATAACAAAATACCTTAGCTTGGGTAGTTTATAAACAACGGAAATTTATTACAGTTCTAGAGGATGGGAGTATAAGATCAAAGTGTCAGTAGATTTGTGTCTGAGAAGGGCTCACCTTCATAGACAGACATCTTTCCAGAGTAATTTCTCCTGGCGAAAGGGGCTAATTATCTCTCTGGTGGTCTCTTCAGAGGGAACTAATCCCATTTATAAGGGCTTTTCCCAAAGGCCACACCTCCTAATCTTCCCGGGGCCTCAGTTTTCATATGGTATATACCAATGGTATCAGGAGCTGGGTGAGGTCTTAACTGTGCCTTAGAGATTGTTCGCTTTATGTTGTATTTTGCATTTTATCTTTCATTATACTTTGCATTATATATTCCTGGTTTCAACATGAATTTTGGGGTGACATGAACATTCAGATCCTACCACTATTCAACCTCAGAGGACTCTCTAATGGGAGATGATTTATGTGTCGAACTATAACATCTATAATTTCTATTGTGTAGCACATTTCCCTTCTCCCACCCTAGATATTTTGGAAATACTTCTCCCACTTTATATGCTCCTGAGGAGCATCAATCTTGCTTCTTTACCTCTGTAACAGGGTCCCAGAGATGGCCTAGACCCAACCACAGTGCTTCATTCCAGTGAACACAGTGAGGACAGAGATAAGCACATGATATAAGCAGAGTCAATGAGCCTTTCCTAGGATTTATCTACAGTTTTGAAGAAAAGCACTCCTTTCTTTCTACTGGTTATCAAGCTGAAATAGAGTGAAGCTGGGTTTCCAAGTGGTCAGGCTACACAGTGGAAGCTCCCTGTAACATGAAGTAAAGATACCAACATTCAAAGAGAAGAGACAAACAGAAACTCCACATGGAGAGTAAGAGAGATGGTTAAAAGAAAAATATGTGGCTCTAGATTCAGTTCTTCCTGAAGGCATCATTCTTGGATTTCTGGGTTAAGTGAGCTAATAAAGTGCTTTTTAAATTAAGTTCATTTGAATTGTTACCAACAGAGTTCTGACTAATACAGATTATGTATGTATATTAAATAAATATTATTTTATCCTGATGGTCATGCATACATACCAAATGGCATTTGTTTTATGAGTAGATCGTTTTGGGGAAGATAACATACAGCCATGGAGGAGGAGGATTAGGACATTCAACTTTCCAGCTGAACCAGTTCTGGAAAACAGCAGGCTGGCCATGTTATAGCCAGAAGACTTGCCTAAGAGTCAATCAGATTGCAGGAAGGCTGAGTCTAATACTAACACAGCCTGAATAGCAGACCTCGAAAAGCCACAAGTCAGTGGACACTACATTCAAACTACAAGAGGAATAATAGAGCATTCCCTGGTAGCAGGTCTAAGACATAGAATACTAACAAGATTCTTGGCAAGGCTGGTCTCTTCAAGAGGTCTACGAGAGTACCACAGAACATCTGCAAACTATAATGAAAGATAAAATGCAAAATACAACATGAAGCGAACAATCTCTAAGGCACAGTTAAGACCTCACCCAGCTCCTGATACCATTGATATATACTGTATGAAAGCTGAGGCCGCATGTAGAGTAAAAAAAGCTGTCACAACAGTATTTTTGCTAATAATGATAGAAAATGGGGGCTCCACAAGGCATGGGTCCCAGGGATGATTTCTCCCTCTTGTCCTCTTCCGTACTCCGTCACAGCACAGCTTTCCCAATGTCGTCACATAACATCACACACCACAGTGTCCTACAGCTGGGGAATGGGTTCGAGTGTACTCGTCAGAAATTTAGTATTCCAATAAAAATGAAAAGATGTAGATGTAGCTGCATAATCTGGGGGTCACATTCTGTTAAAGTATAAAACACTAAAAACTGCGCAAGCCTGTAATCCCAGCACTTAGGGAGGCTGAGACAGGAGAATCTCAAGTTCAAAGCCAGCCTCAGCAATGGCGAGGTGCTAAGCAACTCAGTGAGACCCTGTCTCTACAAAAAACAGAAAATAGGGCTGGGGATGTGGCTCAGTGGCCGAGCGCCCCTGTGATCAATCTCCAGTACCCCAAAAAACAAAAACAAAACTAAACTAAAAACTATTATCAAAGTAGAAAAAATGAAGAGCTGTGTCTGATGGAGTGGTATCTTTATTAGAGATTGTGCCCTCTCGTCCTTTTCAAACTATTCTATGTCCCTCTGCTTAGAGGGTCCCTATGTAGCCTTATGAGGGAAATTACAGCCTTTCTATCTATCAGATCCGAGTCAGTAAAATAGACATGAAAAGAGTATCATCTTTAAAATTCATATTTTGACAAAAAGAGTTTCTGTGGTTCGTGTATTTCCTTGTTTCCTCTGGATCCACAGAGCAAACAAAAACACTAAGTCTCTTAGCCATGCCTTTTAATTGGTTGCCAGCAAATGGAACAGCAACGATCCCTGCCTCCCTAAGTTCCTTACAGCCAAATGACTGTGCACAATGCCACGCTCATCGCCAACCTAGAAACCTTCAAGTAGTGTAGGAATGGCATCCAGTCACCCCAGTGAGGTCTCTGAGTAAAATCACAGGCTTCTACCGAGCTGGACACTTCACTAGACTGACTTGCAATGAATTTTTCTTTAGGAATTCACTACATATGACTGAAGGAGAAGTTCCTCCTGAAATCTAACCTAAATTCTACATTTCCATTAACAGGAAGTTTTAGCCACAAAACCTCCCTTTTCCTAAATCTTCTCAGGATTTTTGTGCGGAAATAATCCATATGGATTTAATGATCTCAGCGTTTACTCATGTTTGTGGATTTCCTCTAAACTCCCCACACATCTCCCACATCCTGCCTCCCTTAAAAAGTAGATTTTTCCAGGACTTCTCAGGGTGGAGCATAAAGGAATAATTGTCTTAGTTCCCACAAACTCTGCTTTCTAGTGGTCTCCAAGATTTCCCCTCCACAATGTTGGGGTTTGCAGTCATTTGTGGTCCACTCAGACTCTGAGATCTTCCTGGTTCTCCTCTCACATGGCACTCACCTGCCAACCCTCATCATGGGTGGCATCTTTTTCTCTCTTCTTGTGCCTTTGAATCGGTCCTTATGCTGTCTATTCTGACCGCTTGCCAACTCACCAATGCCTGATTAAAGTCTAATCCTTTCTAGAATGAAACTAATGAACAGGTTCTCCCTTTCATTACAGAAGATAAATTATTTTTGCCTTGATGCTAAATGTCCAAAATCAAGAGCTATTTGAGGAATCTACAGGAATAGAGAGAAAAGCATAAGAAAAGGGAGAAAAAGCATTGATGCAAATAAGCAAGGATCTCAAAGTTGATCCTTTCTTATTAAAACATCTCATCTTTTTTCCCTATTTCCCCATATATTGAATCTAATTTTCTTTCCCTCTAAAAACAGTAGGGCTTTTTATACTTAATGGAATTTATTGTGAAGACATCAAAATCAATATTGCCAAAAACATCGTACATTCTTTTTTATAGTATTTCATTTACAGTTTACATTATTTCACTTGATATTCATAACTACTTCAGCAGACCTCAGGCAAGTATCCATTTATTCAACAAATATGCTTTCAAAACTCATGAAATGTCAGAAGAAAGGACAGTGATAAAAGGTCAGTGATTTTGGCGTACTCTGTGGTAGATGGATATAGAGTGCAAGGAGGGTAGGGGTGGTACAGTTTGCAAGCTGTTATGGTGTAGGGATAAAATGATTATGGCATGGACTGGAGTGTCATTGATAGTGGAGGAAAAGAGAAAAGCAGATTATAGATATTTAGGATGTAAAATCTAGTCCATGTTAATGGACTGCATTTGGGTTTGGGCAAGATTTTATTTAAATTGAGAGGTGTCAAGGAACTCCTAGTTTTCTGGGTTTGTAACTGGAAGGATGAAGGTGTTGTTCATGCAGTTAGGAACTAGAGGAAGAGAACTTTTGTGGAAAGGAAATCCTGAGTTTGGCTTTATATAGGTTATGTTTAAGGTACATATGAAGTACTTCAAGGAAGATATTAGATAGGCAGTTAGAGACACAGGTTCAGAAGTCAGAGGAGTGGTCTGTGCAGAAAATACAAATGTGGAATCTGCACCTATGGCTGTTAATGCCCTGAAATATGTGTGGTTATCTGATGAGGCTGTAGAACAGAGTCCTTAAGAAAGTGCTTTTAGGAGAAGAAACCATCAAAAAACACTGAAAAGGTATGGTTACTAGGTAGAAGGAATCCCAGGAGATTGTGATAAAACAGATACCAAGCATAGGAGTTATGAAAGAGTTTATTTGTATGAACTTGGACTTGAAAGCTACTGTTTGGAACATAAATATCAATATCAGAAATGACAGATGAGAGTGAAGGAACTGAAGTAATGATGTGCCAGACACCTCCCAAGTGCCTTACAAAAATAATCTTATTTAATCTCACCATAACTCTTATAGATGAGGAAGCTACATTTCATAGAAGAAAGACAAGATGACCTCCCCAGTCATGTAATTCTGTGAGGCAGCAGAGCTAGAAATCGACACCCAATGCTAACAATTTCTGATTGGGTTTTGTTATTAATAATGTGGGTTTTTTAAAATTATGGATAAAATGCTTCTTTAAAATGAAAATGAAGTTATTTTATCACTTTTGAAATATTTTAAGAAAGAAAAAAAGAAAAAAGAAAGAGACCATAGTCTTTATTTTTATGTGTTTCTTGTTCATCTTATTGGTAATACATGTATATATTAAAAAAGGGTTATTAAAAAATACCTGAGCTCTGCCCCATATCCAGCATATATTATCTCTAAAAAGAAATTACTTTTAACTCTGTTAAAAGTTAAATTACTTTTAACTCTCTGGTAGCTCTTGGTTAGACTGTTGTATTTATTTTCAAGTTGGTAAATACATGCTTATGCCATTTCTGAATTTATAATTTTTAGACACCATTACTTCCTTTTATGGTAGATACAGCCCAATTACTCACGCTCACACCTTCCCTTCTCTTCCCACACAATCTAATTATATCATGATTTCAGTTTTAGAAAATCATGTTATACATTAATATAACTTTATGGATATTGTTCATTAAAGGTAGATACTGTATTATGCTTATATTTCCTCAAGTTAATAATTGCCTCATTTTAACTTGCATGCTGTTTTATAAACCTGTCCTTAATTTCCCCCTCCTAATTAGCTCACTAGAGTCACCATAAACTAATCACTAATTGTTTCAAAATGCTCAAATTTGTCAACCAAGTCTTCCCATTTCCCAGCATTTTCATGACTAATGATGTTTTTGTTCTCCCTCCATCTTTTTTCCATCTTTGGTTTGTTCTCATGGTGTGTTCTCCTCTTTGGCTGTCATCCGCATTCTCTTACAAAACTGAGTATTTGTCAGAGGATGGAAAACAACCTGGCTCCTGTCCCAGGTCACTGACAAGAAGTGTAGAATCCCTCAAATGTGAAAGATAAGGACGGGTTCCTACAGAAGGCCAGTGGTAAAGGAACAGAGAGATCAGATTGCATTTTGATATCAGCTCAAGAGGCCACCATTTGCCACCAGGGCTGTTGAAGTGTTGTCTCTTCAATCTCATGATCTCTGGCATGCTGAATTATGACAATTACTGAACATTTTACTAAGACTCTCCCTTTACCAAACCACTGCCAAGATCATTCTTAGTTCCAAAACATTCAAATGAGGGCTGATTTCAAGAAGATCTATAAATACTATACATTATTAATCTTGCATTAAGCCAAATAATTCCTTAAAATGTAACTTATATTCACTGTTATTTTCTTAGTTTTCAAAGCACATTATTAAAAATTGTATGAGCAACTGCTATCATTGTGTCAGAAATAAAATACCCTCAAGAAATGTTATATTTATTCTTAGGAAAATAATCAAACAATAAGTTGTAGAGCAAAGTGAATGAGTTCACAGTCACTATTAATCAACTTTTGCAAGGACTATTGATGTTTTAGAAAACCACACAATCTTAAATATGTTCAGTTGAAAATTAGATATTTTTAAACATAATAGATTGCTCAACAAAATTGCCACTTGCTGTAATATATCTATCTAAACTGGATTTTTTAAAGGGCCATATTATCTTGTTCTAAAGATAAACAGATTTCTGGATGAAGACAGCACACAAACCATAAAATGATAAGTGATAAAAACCTTATATGTCAGCAAGCTTTCTGTCACTGTGACAAAATACCTTAGGTAATCAACTTACAAGGAGGAAAACTTTATTTTGGTTCATGGTTTTTGAGATTCCAGTTCATGATTCCTTGGCCCTGTTGCTTTGGGACTGTGGTGTCATGCTACATCATGGCGGGAGTCACTGGTGGAGGAAGTCTCCTTACCTCCTGGCAGTTGGGAAGCAAACAGAGAGGGAAAGAAAAGGCCAGGGTCCCCAGATTCTATTCAAGGGCATACCTCCAAGGACTTAACTTCTTTCCATCAGACTCTGTCCTAAAAATTCCACCACGTCCCAATGAAGCCATGGTCTGGGAACAAAGCCTTCAACACACGGCCCTTCAGAGGACATTAATGCAAACCATAGCACCTTATAAGTTGTAAAATCTTTGTGGGTCAAATTCCACCAGAAGTCATTGGTCCACCTATTGATTAGGTCAGTTATTCTCAAGGCGAAGTCTCAGTACCAGCACCATCAAAATCACTTCAGAATTTGTTAGAAATGCAAATTCCTAGGCCCTAATCTTGGACCTATTAAATAAAAAATCCAATGAGGGAAGCCCAGAAATTTGGACTAATGTGGAGTTATTCTCAAACTTTAGCATACATCAGAATCACTTAGTTTATTAAAACACAAATTTCTGAGCTCTACTCCTAATTCTGAGTTTCTCAGGTGATGTTGATACTTCTGGTCAGGGGATCATACTTTCAGAACTAAAGGCCTAGGGAAATTAAACACCACATGAATTAAATGGCGTACTCAATGGGATTTGACTATCTTTGCCCTATGATTATTTTTCTCGGGAGATTTTATGACTTCCTTTGAAGCATGTGTATGTAGGGAAGAGAAAGGAGGAGTTAATTTCTCAATAAATATTTACTTCACTTAGCATGATATTCTCCAACTCCATCCATTTACCTGCAAATGCCATAATTTTATTCTCTCTTATTGCTGAGTAATATTCCATTGTGTATATATACCACAGTTTCTTTATCCAGTCATCTATCGAAGGGCATCTAGGTTGGTTCCACAGTTTAGCTATTGTGAATTGAGCTGCTATAAACATTGAAGTGGC
>PVHX01006467.1:0-100466 GCA_004024805.1 Geosciurus inauris
TATCCTGGAGATGAGTGCTCTATCAGATGTGTGTGTGGCAAAGATTTGTTCCCAGGATGTCGGCTCTCTGTTCACTTCATTGATTACTTCTTTTGCTGAGAAGAAGCTTTTTAGTTTGAATCCATCCCATTTGTTGATTCTTGATTTTACTTGTTGTGCTATAGGAGTCTTGTTAAGGAAGTATGGTCCTAATCCGACACGATGAAGATTTGGGCCTATTTTTTCTTCTATTAGACGTTGGGTTTCTGGTCTGATTCCCAGGTCCTTGATCCACTTTGAGTTGAATTTTGTGCATGGTGAGAGATAGGGGTTTAGTTTCATTTTGCTGCATATGGATTTCCATTTTTCCCAGCACCATTTGTTGAAGAGGCTGTCTTTTCTCCAGTGTACGTGTTTGGCTCCTTTATCTAGTATAAGGTAACTGTATGTAAGTGGGTTTGTCTCTGTGTCTTCTATTCTGTACCATTGGTCTACATGTCTATTTTGATGCCAAGCTCTTATTATATGAATCTCCTCACTGCATCAGGAAACAATATCTTCGTTAGCATAAATGGGTGTGGCATGTTTTTTTCCCCATTGGTGTAACTCCTGCCATGTTTTCCTGAACATTTTCATTTTCTAGTTCAACATTTCTCAATTTAGGATTTATTGCTATTGGATACCTGGGAAATAAATGAAAAATTTACATATGTTGATTATTCTTCTGTAGTTCTGTTAATATTTGCCTTATATATTTAGGTGCTCCAATGCTAGGTGCTTATGTATTTACAATTGTTTTATCTTCTTGAACAATTGACTACCATTCATCCATATATATCACTATATACTAATTTTCTTTATCTCTTTTTACAGTTTTGACTTTACACTTTGTCTGATATGAGTATAACTACCTCTATTCTCTTGTCATTTGCCTAGACTATCTTCTTCAATCCCATCACTTTCGTCCTCTTAGTATCCTTTCAGCTTTTCAAGGGTGAAAAGTTTAAAGTTTTCCTCTAGATCAGGAACAAAACTAGGATGTATTCTCTCATGACCAGAATGCTGGAAGTTTAGAAGTTCTAACTAAAACAACTAGGCAAGAATAAGCAATATAAGGCGTCCGAATTGGAAATGAAGAAGCAAAATTCTGTTAGCATACAGCATGATTTTAAGAACAGCAAATACAATAGAAGCCACCAAAAAACTGTTAGAACTAATATATCAATTCAGTGAAGTTGCAGGATATATAAATGTCGGTTATGCTTCTATACATGAATTACCAGAAAAAAGAAATAAAGAAAAACAAATCCCATTTATAATAGCATCAAAACAAATAAAGTACTTGGGAAAAATTTAACCAAAAGGGTTAAAAAGCTATATACTTTTATCATCCTCGGAGAAAAAGAGGACAGCAAGACACCTGAAATGCCCTCTCCATTCCCAAGAATTTAGCCAGGTCAAGGGAACAATAGGAGTGACTCTGGCCCAGAATGCCCAGATAAATATTATCTTGAAGGACACTAGCTTTCTCTCATGTATGTTGGGAATTAGGGCATATTAGTGTTATCTGGAGGAAGCTGTTTTGTTGCATGCATGCTGAGATCTTTGGGATGCTGGTCATAAAATAGGACAAAGAAAGCTAAGCTAATAATGTCACTACTTCTGTATCCTAACGTATAGAACCCACTCTCCCTGTGGTAGCTGGTGTGGAACAACTCACCGTGGCCACTGGACAAAGCCTCATGAGGGAGGGAGGTGCTATTTTCTGACAAAGCACAGGATGCACCATGTGAAGCAGGCGGACAAGCCCAATATCACTGAAATTTCTGGCTAAATCCCCTGTGTGGTCCATCACCACTGGACTTTATGGCAAACCACCTGTCCAGCCAGTCACTACTGGATATTCCTGGTAAGCATTTTTGTAAACCTATGTCTCACATCCCATCTCCAGGTATCTTTGGTCTCTTGGCAACTCATACCACTGCCTTAGTACAACTGGGCTGTGGATGGTATAACACTGAAGGATTTTTGTTTTATAGTTCATGATACACTGATGAAAGAAATTGAAGAAGACATAAATAAATGGAAAGATGTCCTGGGCTCATGGATTGGAAGAATTAATATTGTTAAAATGCTCATGCTACCAAAAGATATCTACAGAATTAGTGCAATCCCTAACAAAACTCCAATGGCATTTTTCACAAAAATAGGAAAAAAAACCCCACCAGTTTTGGAATTTGTATAGAGCCATAAAACCCCAAATAGACTAAGAATAAAAAACAAAAGCTGTAGGTCTCAAACTTCCTGATTTGAAACTATATTATAAATCTGTAATAACTGAAACAGTATGGTAGTGGCATAAAAATAGACTTATGGACATGGAGCAGAATACAGACCCCTGAAGTAAGTCTATGCATTTATGGTCAAGTAATCTTTGACAAGGGTGCTCAGAATACACAATGAATGGAGTTGAGCAAACTGGATATCTCTATGAAGAATGAAACTACATTCTTATACCATATACAAAAACCAACTCCAAATGCATTAATGCCTTAAATATAAGACCTGAAACTATGAACCCCCCAAAGAAAATGTAGGGAGTAAGCTTGACATTGGTCTTGGCAATGAATTTTTTTGGATATGACACCAAAGCCACAGGCAACAAATGCAAACATAGAGGAGTGGGACTATACCAAACTGTCAAGGTTCTGCTCAGCAAAGAAAGCAATCAGCAAAATGAAAGTCCACTTATAGAAAGGGAGAGCATATTTGTTAGCATATGGGGTCAATATCTAAAATATCTTAGGAACTCATATAACTCAATAGCAAAAAACAAATAGCCTAATTAAAAAGTGGGTAAAAGACCTCATTAGATAGTTCCCCAGAGAAGAGATACAAATGGTCAAAAGGTCTATGAAAAAATGCTCAACATCACTAATCATCAAGAAAATGCAAATAAAAACACAAAGAGATGTCACCTCACACCTGTTAGGACGTATTCTCAAAAATACATGAGATAACAAGTATTGGTAAGGATGTGTAGAAAAGGGAATCCTTATACAGCATTGGTAGAAATGTAAATTGGCACACCCATTATGGAAAACAATAAGATGGTCCCTCAAAAATTAAAAATAGAATTATCATATGGTTCAGCAATCCCATGTCTATATATTTGAAAGAAGTGAAGTGAATATTCGGAAGAGATATTTGGATGTCTCTTCACTGCATCATTGTTCACAATAGCCAAGATATGAGAGCAATTTAAGTGTGCACTGACGGGTGAATGGATAAAGAGATATATAAATTTGTATTTATATACGTATGCATATGTATTATATATGATGGAATGTTATTCATCTTTAAAAAAGAAGGAAACCCTGGGATTTGTGAAATCATGGGTGAACTTTTTTTTTGGTACTGGGGACTGAACTCAGGGGCACTTGACCACTGAGCCACATCCCCACCCCTATTTTGTGTTTTATTTAGAGACAGGGTCTCGTTGAGTTGCTTATCGCCTCACAGTTGCTGAGGCTGGCTTTGAACTCACTATTCTCCTGTCTCAGCCTCCCAAGATGCTAAGATTACCGCACCCAGCTCCATGGTTGAACTTGGAAGACATCATACTAAGTGAAATAAGCCAGATACAGATTGTCAAATATTGTATGATATCAGTTATATATAGAATCTAAAAAGGTAACACTCAGAAAAACAGTAAAATGGTGGTTGTCAGGTACTGGGGAGTGGGAGAAATGGGAAGCTATTAGTCAAAGGGTACAAGTTTTCATTATAAGATGAGTTAATTCTAGAGACCTAATGTACAGCATGGTGACTATAGTTAATAATGTATTGGACACTTGAAATTTGCTAAGACAGTAGACCTTAAATGTTCTTACTATACACCCACAAAAGGTAACTATGTTAGGAAACAGATATAGCCTGACTGTGGAAATCATTCACAAGGTATATTTATAGCAAAACCTCATATTGTAGACTTTTATAAATACATATAATGCCATATCAATATTATACATATCAATATGATACATTGATATATATATCAATATTATACCATATTGATACACTTATATGTATCTCTCTCTATATATATACACATACATATAATATTTTGTTAGTCATATCTCAATAAAGCTGGAAATTTAAAAAAATAAAATTATATTAAGCTTCCCTCTCAAAATAAATGAGGTAAAGTTTGGTTCTGGACTCAAGTTACATCCCATAACACTGTTGACCTCTGTCCCAGCTAGGACTCATGTAATTTTGCAAGATGAGTAACCAAAGCAAAAGTCATCTCAGGGTTACCAAAAAGGACCACACAAATTAGTTATAGAAAACAAGGCAAGAATCAAGCACACTACCAACAATATGATTTTTTACCTCCCACTCATCAGTGCAAAGTCCTTATCAAATGAAATCTTACTAGAGAAAGGCCACAGGTAGGACATAAGCACAGAGCTGCTTTGTTCGAAACTGGAGTATGGGTGTGAGGTAGCACTCAGGTTCCTGCTAACTTCACCTCTATCTTACGACCCTGCTTCCATTCCTACCCCGGAATACTCTGGAGTCCTGAGGGTTATCTATAATCTTTTCCATATGATAAAAAGACTGTTGGGGAACAGGGCCATATTTCTGCCCTGTTCTATGACACTCCCCCTGCTGGCAGAAATGCATCTTCTCTTTCCTAATATCTCCCTGTTGAAGGCCCACCAAGACCTTACTCAGATCTCATGTCCTCTAAGGAATCTCCCCAATACACGTTTATCTTTGCCATCGCAGATGTTAAGTGCTTCTATTATAGCCACAGGGATTGTGTGTCTCAGTGTTCTGAGGCAACCCCTAATTTTTGATATTAGATACTAATATGCTCTAGGACTTGTTTTCTCGTCAGATCACATTTCAATTATGGGCTTTGAAAATGTGCTTATGATAATTATAGCTCTTACAGCAGTTGACCTTGCTTTTTAAATTGATCTATATAGATCTCATAAAGTATATATTTCCAAAGAATAAAGATTGGGTGATTTTTATCACTATCAATCATCATTTTTCTTCCCCTTTTTTTGGCCATCATTATTCTTTTTTTTTTGGTCCTGGAGATTAAATTCAAGAGCACTTAACCACTGAGCCACATTTCCAGCTCTTTTTATATTTTATTTTGAGACAAGTTCTCACTGAGTTGCTTAGTGCCATGCTAAATTGCTGAGTCTGGCATTGAACTCATGATCCTCCTGCCTCAGGCTACCGAGCTACTGGGATTACAAGTACGTATCACTGTACCTCGATCATCATCATTTTTCTTCATTTATTGTTGGCCTAGAAGTCAGAAGGGAGTGTTGTGTACTAGTATTAACCACTGCATTTAATTATTACAAAACTCTGCAAGACTGGTATTCAGTGATCTCCCTTTTGTAGCTTCCCAGCTCCCAAGTTACTAAGTCAGGATCTATGTAAACCCAGACTCTTAACACTTTTGCTCCTCTGCCACCCACAGTGCTTTCCAGTGTTTCTCTGCATATACTAGAAATGTTTACTCTGGTAAATAATGAATAAATACATGCTCAATTGCTTAGAGTTGAAAGCATGAAAAAAAGTGTACATGAATACATCCACGCTATGAATTGAAATATTTCTCTTTCACGCTTGCATGATTCTGAAAAGAACCTTATACTTGGATTTAGAGCCATCTTAACTCTTGCTGGTAGTTGAAAAGGAAAGTGAATCTACTGAAATTTTCATTTTGCTGGCAGACGGGTAAAGAAACTGGCAACCAAAACCATAACAGAACCACTAGAGATACTTCTCCATGATTTATGATGTCTGAGCCATACTGGATTATATGAAGACAGTCCAGGACCAGTTCTACTTTGTGGAGGCCTATCTCTAGCTTCCTATAACACTCCAGGGAGACATGGTATTGGGCCATTGTGGTCCCAAACCAGCCTTATTGGTGGGCCATTAGTTGTGCTCCCTGATATCTAGGAGTTCTGTTCCCTGGCTCTGTTCACGAAGAATGGAGCAGGGGAGCACCTTATGAGAACATTTGCAGAGGACAGGATAAGGGAGAGGAACTGTCCAACAAGACAGAGAAAGACGCCACTCTTCTCCTTGCTGCAATGATAAATTCCCAGGCTGTCAGAAGTGCAGTTGAAGGAGGGGGTATTGTGATCATCCAGTAGCCATGATGATGTAGTGTTTGTATCCATCCAGAAAGCCCCTCTGACCACCTACTAGGTGGAAAGTGCTATACTAAGAGAGTGGAGAACCTAGAGATGATTATGACAGAATGTCACAATCAAGGTACTTGTAATCTAATATTAAAGTTAACTATAAACTAGAATAAACTAAATTCTGTGGTTGAACATGGCTCAGTGGTTAAGCATCCCTGGGTTCCTCATGGATTGTGGGTTTGGATGTAAAAATTCCAACTTCAAAACTTCTAGAAAAAAGTGGGACTTTATGATAGGAAACAATTTCTTAAACCAAGCACAAAAATGCAAAACAGCACAGAATATTGATATATTTGATTACTCAAAATTTAAGAACTTCATTTCATTGAAAGAGATCTTAAAGGAAAAAGAATGGTCACAAATTTGGAAAAGATATTTGATATGACTAAGAAAAATTTGATATAACTAACAAAAATTTGTTACTCAGCAAGTATAACAACAAAAAGGAAAGACTACCATAACAATTGGGCAAGAGGCATCAACATAAATATGATAGGAAGAAAATGACTCAAACATGAAAAGATGTTTATTAGTGATTGGAAAGAAAATTAAGGCCATAAGATATACTTTTTTTTTTAAAGAAGATCATGAAGATGGATTATTATTATTATTTTAGTTGTAGATGGACACAATGTCTTTATTTTATTGCTTTGTATGTGGTGCTGAGGATCGAACCCAGGGCCCCACGCATGCGAGGCAAGCACTCTACCGCTGAGCTACAATCCCAGCCCCATAAGATATACTTTTTAATATCCACCATCATAATAAAAATTTAATGTCAATTTTATATCAAATGTTGACAAGATGTAAAGCAACAGGGACTCATATACTGCATGTAGGAATATATATATATATTGGAAAAACAATTTAGAAAACTTTTTTGGCATTATTTTGTAAATGTGAAGTTGTTCAGACCCTAGGACCCATCAAATCTACTCCTAGGAATATACCTGAGAAAAAATATTACACATGCATACCAGGAGATCTTTAGAAGAATGTTTATAATAGAAACGTTTTTAATAGTAAAGAATTGGAAATTACCCTAGTGCGCCTCAACAGAAAACAGATAAATTAATATTTATGTAATAGGAAACTATGCAGTAGTGAAAATGAGTACTTTAATACACATTCATTGTGATAAATTTTAGTATACTAAAAACGTCAAGAAAATAAAAAAATGCCTATAAAGTTTAAAAAAGTGAAGCTAAGCAACATTATTGAGGGTTATAACCATAAATGATAAAAAAGTAAAAGGAAAAAAGAAAAGCAAATAAATAAGCACAATTCAGAAGAGGAGTTACCTCTAGGGGTAATGAGGTGGGTGGGAGGGGACATGAAAGAGGCCTTAAATACATTGGCTTTGCTCAGTTTCTGAAGGGGTTGCAGAGGAAATAAATTTGTTATTGTTCAAGCTGTTCATAGGTATTCTATAATCTCTTTTCTATTTTGATATATTTTATAATAATAATGTAGCAAAAAACATTACTGCTGGATACACCTGTAACCCCAGTGGCTCAGGATTGTTAGTTCGAAGCCAGACTGAGCATCTTAGCAAGGCTCTAAGCAACTTAGCAAACTGTACCTCAAAATAAAATATAAAAGAGCTGGAGGTGTGGCTCAGTGGTTAAGCACCCTGGGTTCAATCTACAGTACCAAAAAAAAAGTGTTACTGCAGTTCCAATAAAGGAGCCCCTCAACTGAGTAGGGGGTGTGGGGACAGGAGATAGAAGACACAAATTGGTGCAGTTAGGACTGGTCATTGACAGAGTTAAGGGTTTTAAGCAGAAATTTGAAAAAAAAGAAAAAGAAAGACCCATTTGGGAAGAACAGGATGAGGAAAGACAGAGAATGTGAAATGGCACTGTGTGTCCTGGAAACAGCAATGGCTGGAGAATACTTTGAGGGACTAGAATAGCATATGAGGATGGAAATTGCACTGGACCAGACTGTGGAAGCCCGTTCTTCATCATCATCTTCTTTTTCTTTTTTCTTTAACTTGGGAACATATTTGGATCTCAACCTACAAAAAGGCAGGTTGTTGAAGACTTTTGAGGAAACAAGTGATCTGATTACACCTATGATTTAGGAATATAATTTTGGTGGTTGTATGAAGCATGAATGGGATAAATTAGAGGCAGATGGGATCTATTTGGCTACAGGAGTAGTTCAGGATAGCAGAGATGAGGGTCTGTATTGCGGCAGTGGCAATGAAATGAAGGAAAGGAGAGAATGCATAATTTAGGATTTGACTTACACTTACTGAAATGCTTGTGTGTTTTTCCAGAAGGACACAGACTGCAGCAAGGTGTCCTGGCTTCGTGCAGGCCAGCCCTGTTTCGACACTGAGCACACTTTGCATTAACAGGTTGATTGTGGGCACTAACTCAGCAGCTTGCCCACCATTCCTCTGATATTTTAGGAGCATTTCCTAGTTTTTCCTTGGCCCTCTTATTCTGGAGCTAGGAAGTCACATTTAAAAATGACTTCTTTCCAAGATTCATTAATCCTCCTTTCTGCTTACTTATACCTGCTTACTTACAACTTCCCTCTCTGGGCTGTCATTTTCCCAAGGTCTTAAATGAAAACAAAGTGATACAAACAGGTCGAAGAGTCTCTTTTTCTTCTGTAAGAGGCTGATATTGCTGACATGATCCTAAAGACTAGTGGTGTATATTCATCCTTTTGGCAGATAATTACACAAAGACAAGAGACATTGAGATGGCATAACAGGAACTGGTGGCTGATTTGAAATGGAAAATGAGTGCCTTGTACATCATCAGGCAGGTGGAAATTCATGTTAGGCATTTAGGAGGAATGCCAGTCCACAGCCCACACACCTCCAAGTTTGACCAATTAATGAGTCATGAACCTGCCTCTGGGATTGTGCCATTTTTTATGAGCTCAAGCAGAGGTGCTGGATCCCAATATATAGAAGATGTACTTATTGAAAAACCACCCAGGAGTCAGATAGAGTCATGTCCAATACAGCAGGAACAGGCGGGGAGGAGCCACAGGACAGGAGGAGGGAAGCAGTCGGAAGATGGTGACTGCTAATAAGGGCAACACTTTAGGATGCCCCAAGGAAAAAGTGTGAATGGCTTAAGACTAAGGAATAGGATACCTAGGTTTGTCCATGGGATTACAAATGACAGGATTTCTTGGAGAATCTAAAAATGTCAATCTCAAAGAAGTAGAAAGGAGATTGGTGGTAACCAGAGACAGGAGAGGCTGGGGGAGCAGGAAAGATGGGGAGAGGTTGGTCAAAGGATACAGAATTACAGTTAGGAATAAATTCAAAAGATCTATTGCACAGTAAGGTCATTATAGCTAATGACAATATGTTGTATTCCTGTTGGATGTGTTAAATGTTCTCACCATAAAAATAGTAACTATGTGAAGATATTTGTTAATTAGCTAGATTTAATCATCCTACAATATGTATGTACTTTAGAACATCATGCTGTACTCAATAAATACACACAATGTATCTGCAAATTTGAATAAAAATGTAAAAAGAGAAGAATAGAGTACCCAATTCTTGATGTCTTCTGAATTATTGTGCTGTGCAAACCAAGTCTTGCACGAATCAGGTTCAAGGTGCACTTTACACCTATTTGCTGATTAAAACTGAGATCTGGAGATAAACTGGGCAAACTGAGTGACCAGCAGAAGAGGTCTAGGTCTGGGGAAGAGATGGAATGACAGAGCCTCAAGCAGAGGGCTAAAGCACATGAATACTGCTTGTGAAAAGGAAGAGGGAAGACATTTTAAAATTATCCTCAGGAAAAGACAAAGAATGGCTTGGCATAAAAGAGGACACTGCATTCCTAAGTCTTCCTCTTATTGAAGAGGCAAGTAGAATGTATTTTTCAGATCACAGGTTTGTAAACTTTTTCATTCTTTCCCATAGGCCAAAAAACAAACAAACAAATGAAAACCCCAAACACAATAAAACAAAAACCACCCTGTGAATAATTAAAATGCAAAGGCTCTCCTCACTTGCAATTTATTCCATTTCTCTGTCTTGCCATGCCAAGATGCAATCCTAATGCTAACCCTTTGATTCTTTCCCAAACCTTTAACTAGCCCTCATGGGAAGCTGCTTTTGAAATGGTTCAAGGTTGGGCATCCAATAGAAGAAGAAACAGAGCGGAGAAATGGAGCCCTCCCCGCATGGGATAATGAGCCCCTGAATAATTGACAATGGAGTCTAACGCCGGCTCTGCCTCCCACTGCACTCTTCTCTAATCAGCACCATGCTCTCCCTCATTCCTGCAAGTAACTCATTTAACTCAATGTTCATAGATCAGACTCCCAAAAGAAAAAGGTAATGGATTTGATCTTTGTGCGAGGTCTTTCTTTTCCTTCATAAAAGGCATGGAGGAGAGCCCAAACAATAAAGGAAAAACCTCTCATTTGCAGACGATGTGAAGGAGGACTCAGAGCGAGGGCTGAGAACCAACGGGGCATCTGAGCAAGCTGGGCTGGGATGACATGTAAAGGTGCACACTTTATGCAGACATGAACTTTCTAGTTGCCTGAGTCTCAGCACCCAGAGGTGATGAAACACTGCATGGATGATCCCTGCAACGTAGGGCTCCTAAAACGATCTACCAGAGCCCATAAATTGCTTGATTTCTCTAGTCAGACTGCTTTATTCCCCTCTTAAGTACTTGTTATCTCTCTTCTCTCATGCTTTCGATTTCATCAACCTCCTCAGCTCATTTATCTGCATTGACCTGGTGGGGCTTAGCTCTGCAGAGTTCGCAAATTCTGCTAAGCTCTGGTTATCCCATTATTTCGACTACACTGTTCTCCTGTGTGCCTGTCCTTAATGGGCTCCAGCACACCTGTCTTATAATCTTTATTCTGTCATGTTCTGCATACCCCATGCTTTTGAAGTTCTTCATTATTTCTGGCTTGACCTTATTTTACTTTTAAAAAGATTTTTACTTTATCATTCATGTTTGGTGATAGGAAGTTTACCTGAGAATAAAACAAATCTTGAAATGTTGCATAGTTTACTTTTTAAAGGTACAACAGGGTTTTACAGACATGATCTGATACTGCAAAATCTGTAATAATTAAATGGACCCTGTAAAAGGATGGTATGTTTACCATGGGGCACTTTATTTAAAAAAAAAAAAGGCTCTGAGTTAGTTGAATTTCCATGTGTCCAAATACCTATGAGAACTCATAGTTCATCAGGAGTCTCTGAGGCCTTGTGCTTAGTGAGCACAACTAGTTAATTTCCAGAACTGGGAAACAAACCTGTAATAATCTTACTCTGGAAGCTTCATTCATATGTTTGTTCAGTAGTGAATATTTATTGAGTGCACAATGTGCACAGTGTTGGACATTGGGGTACAGTAGGAGCGCACAGAGCAATGTGGCTCCTGCTTCTGTGGGGCTTACACTCTGGAGAGACAGACTTTTCAACATAACCACACACATAAGAGTTAAGTTAGCACTGTGGCCAATGCCAGAAAGGAGCTGTGCCTGAGCAGCAAGGGCCCATGACAGGTGATGTCAGCAGACTGGAAGCTGAGAGAAACTTCCTCCAGGATGCGATGCTTGAGCTGGGCTGAGAGGGACAAGGAGGAGTTAAACAAGAGCAGATGAGAGGAAAGAACATTTTGGGAAATGGTAGCAATGTGTGCAAAAGCCCTGTGGGGGCTAAAGCATCAGGGACTGAGGGACTAGCTGGAGGGATTATTGGGTGCAAGGGGACTTGTGTGAGATGAGCTGTGTAAGCTTAGAGGCTAATTTTTTACAAAAGATGAATTTTTGGTTTGTCTTGAAAAATCAGACCTCAGAAGAAGGAAGCCAGCATTCCCACAGGTCAACAGTTGACTGGGCTAGAAGGGGCAGGGCTCTCTATTCTTTATACATATATGTTCCCTGCTGTGCTTCTGCTGGCATGTGAATTTGTAACCATCATTTACCCTTTGTGGGACTGTGACCTCAGCCACAGTGCTGAGGTGGCTGAGTGAGGTAGGACATGAGGAAAAGCCTGTGCTTTTCCCCCAGGATCCAGGAGAATGTGTGAAGCCTTGGAATTGTCCAGTGCCAGCCCCTGGGCTGTGGAGCTCTCAGGCAGGGCTGCAGATGGGCATCGTGGGCTGGGGACCCACACAAGTGGGACTGGAGTTGGAGAGGAAGGAAAGGAAGTATGCCACAGAATGACTGCAAGCAGCTCACATAAAGCATCTTCTGAAGCTTCTACATGGACACACAGAGTGTGGTAAGGTGCCAACTATCACCTCTAAGACTGGAAGTAGTTTTAGCTATCATAACTTGGTCACTAAAGGTAAAAGCTGCTTTTACTTCTGTTTCTAGCCATATGGTGAACTAGATACTCTGAACAACCTCACCACTGCTAAACAGGCAAGAATGTGGAAAATTCTCTGAAGCCAAAAACAAAGTAAAAGTAAGACTCCTGCAAGGCAAAGAAATACCAAAGGTGGCTTTAGCCCAGAAAATAACTGCTGGTTCCTGGGAACTTTGAGTTTTCATTTTGAAGACAGCATGAAGTCCTGAGTTTAATCTATAGCAACACAGACAACAGTAACAAGAAGAAAACCCACCAAACGAGAAAACAAAAACCCCTAAAACTTTGAAAATTCACATAAATGGGTAAATTGTTTTTCAAAAGCAATTTACCAGAACAAAATAAATAATATAAATAAAATCAAGAAGAAATATTTATTAATGAAACATAATTAGTGGATTAAAATTTTCACATGAAGAAAACATATTAGACCCAGATTGGTTACAGGTGCAGTCTACTAAATATTCAAGAATAATTCTCAACTTATAAAAACTTTCCCAGACAACAGCAACAGAAGGGATTATCCTATTTCTCATTTTATAAGGCTAGTAAAATGTTAATATCGAAATCATTCAAGAACACTACAAGAGTATAAAATTATGGACCCAATCTTACTCAAGAGCATGCATTAAAAATTCCTGAAGGAAATAGCAGAAAGATGAATTGATCAATGCATGGAAAAGATACATCATGAATAGGAAGAGTTTATCTTAGGAAATCAAGGATGATTTAACATACAAATCCATTGCTATAATTAATCATATTAATTAACATATTAAAAAAGATCATGTCATACTTTCTATAGATACAGAAAAAGTAGATAAAATTCAACATCTGTTTGTAATAAACTTTCCTAGTAAACTAGTAATAGAAGGAAACAGTCTTAATCAGATATAGGTTATCTTTACATTAAAAACTTAAAAGGAAAATATACCAAAATTTTATTATTTGTAGGAAATGTGATTATTATATAGAAAATCCAGGGGTAGCTACAAATATTTATTCAAATTAATAAAAGAGTTTAGTAGTTTTGCATGAGGCAATTGGTCCACATGCAAAAAGCAATTGCCTTTTCTTTTCATTAACAAACAACTAATTTAAAAATTACAATAAAATACTATAAGCCAGGAGAAGTACAAAGTTGGAAAACTGCCACTACATTATCAGGAAGTGTGGTACTGGTGAAAGAACAGACAACTAGATCAATGGAACAGAGGGATAGCTCAGAAATAGACCTACATAAAGATAGGCAACTGATCTTTGACAAAGGAACAAAGGCAAGGCAATAGAGAAAAATATTCTTTTCAAAATGGTGCAGGAGCAGCTGCACATCCACACACAAAGTAAGGAATCCAGACAAGGACCTTAAGCCCTTCACAGAAAGTTACTCAAAACGATCACAGACTTAAATGTAAAATGAAAAACTACAAAACTAGAAGATAACATAGGAGAAAATCTCAATGATCTTTCTTGGATTTGGTGGTGACTTTTTTGATATGACACCAAAAGCTACAATCCATGAAAGAAAGAAGTGATAAGCTGAAATTCATTAAAATTAAAAATTTTTGCCCTTCAAAAGACAGTGTCAAAAGAATCAGGTTAAGTCACAGGGAGAAAATACTGGCAAAAGATATATTTGAAAAAGGACTGCTATTCAAAATATTTAAGAACTCTTAAAATTCAAGAATAAGAAAACTAATAACCCAGTTTAAAAAAAGTGGGGGGAGCCCAGGATCTTAACAAACTTCTCACCAAAGATGATACAAATATGGAAATTAGAATATGAAAAGATGCTCCAGGGCCTAGGAAGGTAGCTTAGTAATAGAAAAGGATTAGGTCCTGGGTTTGATTTTCAGTACTGAATTAAAAGAAAAGAAAAGAAAAGGAAAAGATGCTTCAGATTAGGTGTCATGAGGGAAATAGAAATTAAACTAACAATGAAATACCATTATGTATCTATTATAATGCCCAAAATCCATAACACTGAAAACACCAAATATTGACGAGGATGTGGTGTGACAGGGACTTTCATTATTGTTGGTGGGAATGGAGAATGGCATAGTCACTGTGGAAGAGAGTTTGGCAGTTTCTTACAAAATTAAACATTCTCTTACAATATGATCCAGCAATTGCACATCTTTGTATTTACCTAAAGGAGCTGAAAATTTATATCCATACAAAAACTTGCACACAGTGTTTACAGTAACTGTATGGTTTGGATCTTGGAGTACCCCCTAAAATCTCATGTGTTAGGTGGTACAGGAATGTTCAGAGGTGAAATTATCAAATTGTAAGAGCTTTAACCTCATCAGTGGATCAATCCATTTGATTGATTAATAAACTGAATGGACTACTGGGTGGTAACTATAGGAAGGTAGGGTGTGGCTGGAGGAAGTAGGTTACTGGGGGTGTGCCTATAGGATTTATATTTTGTCCCTGGTGAGCAGAGCTCTCTCTCTCTCTGCTTCCTGGCTCTCATGTCCTTAGTTGCTTGCCTCTGCCATGCCCTTCTGCCATAATGTTCTGCCTTATCTTGGGCCCAGAGCTATGGAATCAGCCAACCATGGACTGAACTTTTGAAATCTTGAGCTGAAATAAACTTTTTTTCCTCTAAGTTGTTCTTGTCAGGTTTTTTGATCACCGTGATGAAAAGCTGACTAAACTGACAATAATGTGTCACTGTAGGTTTGTCAACTATAACAAATGTTTCACTCTGGTGGGGGATAAGGAGGCTGTGTGTGTGTGGGGCCAGGGCACATACGGGAAATATTTGTATCTCACTCTCAATTTTGCTGTGAACACAGAAATGCTCTTTAGGAAATAAAAATGAAAAAGAAAGATTGTATTAAAAAATAACACACACTAAACACATGCATTTGTGCCAAGATTTAGAAATACTAAGGAACTTTGGGCAAAGAAGAGAGAGGGGAGGAGAGGGGGCATGGTGGCAGGAAAGATGATGGAATGAGATGGATATCATTACTGTAGGTACACAAATGACTGCATATATGGTGCGATGCTACATTGTGTACAACTAGAGAAATGAAAAGTTGTGCTGCATTTGTGTACAATAAATCAAGATGCATTCTGCTATCAAGAAATAAATCAATTAAAAAATAAAAATACTATATTTAAGAGCAAAAATAAAACATGCAGAGTATCTGAGAATCAATTTAACAAAATATTTGCATGGCTGTTATGAAAAATAACTATAAAATTTTATTTATGCACTTCATAGAAAACCTACATAAATGGATTATAACATGTTTGTAGGGAGAAAGATGTAATATTATAAAAATGTAGTTTTCCCAATTTTATATATAGATTCCAAGCAATTCCAATAAATAACAAGATTTCTGAGAAACTAGACACACAAATTCCAAAATTTATACTGAAAGGCAAAAGCCCAAGAAAACTCCTGAAAATTAGGATGTGTATCTTGGGATAAGGGGAGGGCAGTTTCCCAATCAAAATTCAACACTCATTGAAAAGTAAGCATGGAATTGATGCAGGAACAAATAGGTCAGTATAATATAAAGAATCCCAAAATAGACTGCTGCATTTATAGAAATTTTATTTATCCTAAAGATGTCATTGTAGTTGGAGAGAAATTAAGACATTCATTAAATGATGCTGTGACATCATTGCCATATGGTTATGGAAAATTTTTGCATGGAAAAATTGTTTTCCATATTTGTGTTACATATTTGTTTCCATATGGAAAAATGAAAATTGGATTTCTACCTTATATTTTACAGAGAAATCAATATTAGGTAATTAAAGATATAGATTTGAAAAGTAAAACTATAAAGGTTTTTGAAGATGTAGGAGATGTTTAAGACTATGTGTTGGGAAATGATTTCTCAAGCAAGATAAGAAAATGGAAACTATAAAGGAAAGGTTAAATCTATTACAGTAAAATTAACACTTCTTTATCAAAGAGCATCAAAAAGAAAGTGAATTTATAAGCCCCAAACTGGGTTGAGATATTTGCATCACATTTATCGATGAAAAAACTACCACAAAGAATATAGAAGCACTTCTAAAATTAATATGAAAGGAAGAAATATTCAATGGAAAATAGAGAAAAGACATAAATATATCTTTCTGTTTGAGGGAACATGAAAGTCCAATAAACATAAGAAAAGATGATGAACATCATTTGCAATCAAGAAATGCAAACTCAAACCTAAATGATATGTCATTTTCTACCTACCAGAATACAAATTTAAGTCTGAAATGCAAGCTTTTGCAAGGATGTGTTAGGAAGACTAATGTACACTGTGAGTCCAACTTTGTACCAACCATTTGGGAAAATATCTTTGTGTTACATAGTTTAAAATGTGCACTCCTAGGTATACAGTCTTGTCTAGAGGAAGTCTTGTGAAAAGTGTGGCAAAAAGATATATATAGATTGTATGAACTGCAAACAAACTGGAAACAATCCCGGTATCTATTGACAGGGAAAAAACCTTCAAATGTTCAAAGAATGAAAAATATATAACTATTATAGTGTAGTATATTAATCCAACGGAATAATTTATAGCAGTGAAAATAAATGAATTTAATCTTCGTGCAGCAACTTGGGTGAATCTCATGAACATAATATATAAAAAGTAAACCACAGCAAAGATGCACGATGTGATTCATTTATATAAAGTTCATAGACTGTGAAAAACTATGTAGTTGAGAGAGACATACACATGTGGAACTACTAGAAGGAATGGGAAGTGCTGCTTTGTTTAGTATAGTCGTTTCCTCCAGGATTAGAGAGAGGGAGTTGAATCATAGGAGTGTGGTAAGGATCTGTTTTTTAAGCTGGGTTATAGGTTCATGGGTGCTCGAATCTTTGTTAGTACTTGTTCCTATTACATGTGTTAGAAATATTCTTATAAATGGTTTCGTGTTTAATAAAAAATAAAATAAAAGTTTTTTAAAATTCTTATTTGTAGTCCCAAATTAGACATATCTGGATCACAGAAGGAAAGGTGGCAAATTTTCTAATTTTTAAAAACAAGTTGATATCAGGGAATTTTGCTTTTATTAAAAAAACCCCAAGAGATGGATAAATAGTATCTTTTCCATGGATTATTCAGTCTAACAAGATGTTTTAAATCACCCTGAAGCCCACTGTGGGCAGGCTTTTATGTCACAGGAGCTTCAGAAAGAAGGTAAACCTTCTTATGAATGAGATTATATAATGCTAAGGACATATATGCAAACATATGCATAACATATATGCAAATGTTATAGAACTGTAAGATGATGAGCTTGCAAATGATGATTTTTTTATCTTAGAAAATACATTTTTATGATGGAGATAGGGAATATATTATACTTTTATGGAAACAGGACAATATTTTACTTTTTTTTTTTTGAGTGTTGGATGTCAAACCCAGGGCCCTTCATATGCTAGGCACACACCTTACCATTGAGCTGCAACCCCAGGCCCATTTTATCTTTTTAAGAGCAAACCTACTCTCCTTTCACATTCTCTTTTAAATTTTCTCCCAGATTTTATTTAAGCACTTAGAACTATTCCTTTCCTCCAAATGTCTCACATTGGAGATGGAAATTTATCTAGAAATTCTTAACATTCTCTGCTTCACTAAGCTTCACCATTAAGTTATTTTGTATGTTTATTTTTCTTTGCCTGTATTTTCAATTTAGTCTCAGTTTTTTTTTTTTTGGTACTGGAGATTGAACTCAGGGGTACTCAACCACTGAACCACATCCCCAGCCTTATTTTTTGTATTTTATGTAGAGACAGGGTCTCATTGAGTTCTCAGTGCCTTGCCTTTGCTGAGGCTGGCTTTGAACTCGCAATTCTCCTGTCTCAGCCTCCCTAAGTGATGGGATTACAGGCTTGCGCCACCGCGCCTGGCTTAGTCTCAGTTTTAAATTGTATTTAAATCAGTTTTAGATTGTATTTCTCAGAATTCTGTACCAGAGATTTATTCATTAGCTGTGAAAATTTTTGTCCCTCTCAATTTTGTTGGACTATTTAGCAAAACAGTTTTCTTTTTATGAACTGATTCAGTAATATTTTCTAATGTTTAATTTTACTTTTTCTTTAAAATGAAATTTAAAAAATGAAATTCAGAAACTTAATGCCATTTTTTTCTTTTATGAGATTAGCCTTCTTGGGTGACTGAAGAAAAGCAATCAGACATGACAACTATATTTCTGTTTCCCATTCCTCTTTTTTCTGTGTTTACAGATTGTGTTTTGCTTTGTCTGTTCAATTTGTGCATGTGTGTGTGTGTTTGTGTGTGTGGTGTTGGCAGTTAAACCCAGGGCCTCACACGTGGTAGGCAAGCCCTCTACCCCAGCTATATCTGCAGCTCTCAACTTTTAACATATCAATATTACTTAGTGTTGAAAAGCCATTTAATAATTAAATTCAAAATGTGCTACTTTCCATTTGTGTTTTGATAAAATAACTCTTTTTTCTAAGTGTGAGTCATATGTTTTTTTCTTGTTATTCCTCAAATTCTAGTCTATGACTTATCTTATTATCTGTCCCTTGCCCTCCTTCCCACAAACTAATGCCTCATTATTTTATCTTAATAAAAATATCAATAATACTTCCTGAAATATTTCTCAAAATCTTATTGCAACCCTATAAATAGACTTTATTCTTCTGATTTTATAGGAAACTGAGGCTCAACAAAGTGAAATGATATATTTAATCTGAAACAAGCAAATGCATCAAGTTTGCTCTTCTAGAGGTGGAGGGTAGAGCTGAGGGTTTGGAAGGGCTCAAAATAGTCATGTTTTTAGTAAATGTTTCAATTTATTTATTTTGTTATTCTTATGTTTCTGATATAGGGGGTCCTAGAACCTTAAATAAGCGTCTAACCAATCTTGTGGAAAAGAGCTTTTCATATTCTCCTGTTTGGAATTTTGCTTATCAATCTGACTCTCAGAAGGCGACATCATCTGTGGTTACTACTACTTAGTCATGAGGTTTGCTGTTGATACATTCTCATATTTTGAGAGAACCATTAGACCTTGTTCCTTAGGTTACTTGCCTTATCTGACATTTTCTGTCAAGAGGAAAGATGGCATTTATTTGATTTGCAAAAAAAAAATTTAGTAAACATACAGTGCTTTTGAAGGAGAAAAAATAAAAACAACTATGTCCTGTGGGAATATTTATTAATCAATTTGAAAGGCAAACAGCCTAATTTGCTGAAGATCTCTGCTAGAATAATTCTCATGGCTGCATGTGCCCAGAAAGAGCAAAATGAAATCATTCAGCTGGGATTCACTTTGGGGATATGTCTACCTGACTCTCACCTGATCCATGAAAGAGCCCCTGGGTGGAAGGATCATTGATATTTTTTCGTGGGTGACACTTGAATGCCTAAGGACAACTTTAAAAATTATTTGTACCAAAGGAGAAGGATGTCCTCATTTCCAGGTTAGCTATCTCTTCTGACACCCACTGTACCTGGGTTTCACTGTATTCTTAGCAGTTTCTGGGGCATCATTTTCCTACAACCAGACAAACACATAACCAGGAAAAGTCTCGGATTCAGGGGATCAAATCTGGCGCAATAGAAAAGTGTTTGAAAGTAGTATTGTTTGTATCCCTAGCCAAAGGGCATAGTATTCTATTTATTGTTACACAAAATGATATTCTGATTTGCACAATTTTACTGTGCCAGATTTAATCTTATATAGCCTGCTATTAGACCATTCCCTGACTTTTCCCTTCTGTTCCTGATCATAAAACAAAGAAAAAATATACAGCATCCTTCAAATATATTTGATAATGAAGTATGTCTGTGTTTAGCTTTTACACCCAAGAAATAATGCATTGAGACAGAAGACAAAGGAATCACATTAACAAGAAGAAACATGGGTCTTTCAGAAGCTGGGAAGAAATTTGTGCTAGTTTTTCTTTTTGAGATATTTTTTAATGATAGTCCATGAGTGTCTAGTTCACTGAGTTTTCTCAGGAGTTTGGAAATTTACAAACCAAGCCATGATAACCATGCAGTTAACGGCTGCCTTAATGAAGCATCATTTGCACAGATATTTAATATCTCTATATACCTGGACACTAGTAGTGTCAAGGTAGAACTTTACAATAAGGTGAGAAATGAGTCCAAGATTAATTTTATTGTGAATTTTTCAAATTGGTAACATATATATGATTTAGTTTATGCATCAGTTTAAATAAACCATTAAGTCATTCAAATATTGATTAATCATAATCTTTGCTGAAATGACTTATACATATCTGTGAATTATTGTTAGTTTTTGAAAAGCACTAATGAAGTAGAAAAGATTTAGCTTTAAATGATCAAATATGATAATAAACATAAGATCTGAATTAATTATATGTTGTGATCAAGCACAATCTTTACAGATCCAAAATACTAATTCTGAGAGCAGATAGTATGAGCATGGTTGAATTTGTATTATGAAGTAGCCTCTTACCCTGACTCCAGTCCATAGCCCTAGACATGTTCTGCACTGGTGTCATAAGAATTCATGAGTAAGAAAACCCCGAACACTTGAATATCAAACAGAGTTCATAAATAGCAGAAATAAGTCTTTCATCCTTCCCTTCCAAGTTCCCAATCTTAGCCTAAATACTAGAGAAAAACTGACCAGTGAAATCTGATTAATAGAATATCTATGACTCCCAGATGACTCATTTTCTTTGAGAATTAAGGTACGACTATTCATCTATAATATACATATTAAAGATAGATACATATTACAGATTATACAGATATATATATTATATAGATAATATATATTATAGATAGTTGTAACTTCATATATAAATATATACAATATATAAATATCTATAATATATATTATATATAAATATATAATGTATATGTAACTTTATATATATATTTATATATATATATTAGTTCAAAGTAAACTAACTTATATTATCTAAAACTGGCCATAATAATTTTTTTGATAGCTTATACACATGAAGAACAGATTACTTTATAAGAATAACACAAAAATGATGAAATATTGCCTATTTTAATAATCTTTGGCCAGAAGTGAAAATAACTCAGGTTTTCTGAAACCCAGGTGGAAGACTCATTTTTATCACCTGCTGGAGGAAATAGCATCTCTCATAAAATTGAGCATCTGCCTACAGAATTCGAAATCTGAGTGAGTTTACATGGACCTAAGGTCCCCAGGTAGTCCATTGTACAGAATGGAAACCTTAAACAAGGGTCTGGGGAGGATGAACAAAGCCGAAGGCATACATATCCTGCCTGTTATATCTGTGCTATGACGGCTCCCTCTAGCTGAGTGGTTCTCTAACTTCAGTTTGCACCAGATTTACCTGGAGGGCTTCTTAAAACATAGTCTGGTTTAATTGGTGAGAGCTTCTGATTTAGCAGGTCTTGGTGGAGCTAGGGAATTTGCATTCCAAAGTTCCCAGGGAATGCTTATGCCCAAGATCATGCTGAGAACCACTGCTCTGGCTTAAATTCTATAGGAAAGAATAAACTTTTTTATGTAAGGACATTTTGCTCTCTAGGTTTCTTTGCCTTGGGAGCACTACATGTATGTATTGTATATATCCAGCTGCAGACTATTTAGACCTCTTGTTTATACTCCAATTGAAAGGTTTCTGACCACTACTATTTTTAGGAACAACCTCTATCAAAGAACTCCAATCCCCCCTTTTCCTACTTCTTCTGTCTGCCCAATAGCAAAACCAAAAGACCAGTTGACACAAATGAAACATAGGACCATATGATTAATAAAAAGGGGAGATAGAGCATAAAATGAAAAATAAAATTTAAAAGATTCAATCTCAATGAGAAAGGAATAACCAAACCATCAAAAAATTATGGATTTATGCCTTTTAAAGCTATTTCTTTATGTCACCTTTTAAAGCTATTTCTTCCAGTTCTTTACTCTGTCCATTTTCTATAGTGTGCTCTTCAGAAAAATAACACTATTTTGAGGCTTATCAATTAGAAGATTGTAAGTAGAGAAATAAGAGACATTATAATTCTTAGTGCTTAACCAAACCTTCAAAAAACTAGGCAATGAAATGGAAAGAGGGAGGAACTTGCATGGAATCTGCTCGTCGGATAGCATGCTTCAGCACTCTTCTACTGCACAATGAGGTTTTCATTCAGAACCAAGCAATTTTTTAGAAAAGAGACTGTTCTTACCCTCATCCTTCCATTCCTTATTGCTGGCCCATCTTCTGCCAATCTCAACACATACAAATCCATTTTGTATTCCCTTCCTCCACGAATGCTGAATCCAAATCCTTTGGCTCCTTTCTCCATGTCCACAGTGAAATAATCAAAATCCTTTGGGATGGGGAGAAAAGGAAATATACAATTTTTAGTATTTGAGAAGCTTCTGTGATCAGTTTCTCATTCTCCTTCCCTCTCAGAATTAATGACATAATGTGAGAAGAAGTAATCTGACTTCACAAACTATGAAAATGCAAGACACAACTCCAAAAGTTAGAGCACATCAGAACCATTTAAAAAACCGCCAGGAAGCTTGTTTATTTTGGTAGTCAGCTTACTCGAAAACATGTAATTATTGCATATAGGCCTGACTAATATCATCTCTTCTGAGTTTTCTCATTGACTTCTGTGAGAACCGTAAGTAAGTATATCAGTTGTGTGTGTGCAAATTAGTTTGTTGAATAGAAAAGTGAAATTTAATAGGTTCTGACTATTTCTCAGTTGTATAGACTACTGAATAACAAGTTGAAGTGTACAAAATCAATTTCTCTTTTCCCTAAAATGCAGTATGTCCATGATTACCTGACCTTCACTCTTCTTAAACTTTTTTATTTTCACTTCATAATAAAACACAATGTAATCTGACAGAGTTGAATTATAATTAATTTGTACCTTGGTATCCAGTTACCAGGAAGAAGTGGACATTTTCTAGATACTAAGTTCTAGTCTAGATTTCTTTCAAAAATGTTGAATCTTCACTTTGGCCTGTAAGGAAGGCTCTCACTTGAGAAAACTGAAGCTCAGTGAGGTTAGGGAAATCTTCATGAGGTATACCCCTCAACAAAGAGTTACAATTTTACCCTTGGCTGTATAGACAGGTGTTTAGAGGCTGTGCTGGAGAGAATGAACCTAGGCCTGGTTTTACCTTCTGCAGAGCTTGGCTCTTTATCACATAGTGAGAAGTAGGGGGCCATGTAAAGAATTACGCACCTGGTCTTACGCACCTGGTCTAGGGTTGTGGCTCAGTGGTAGAGCATTTGCCTTGCACATGTGAGGCACTGGGTTCGATCCTCAGCACCACATAAAAATAAATAAATAAAATAAAGGTGTTGTGTCCATGTACAACTAAAAAGCATTTTAAAAAAAAGAATTATGCACCTAAAATACCTCCACTTCTGGCAAATGTGGAATTGTCTGCATGCAGCACTCTGAAGACCCAGATAAAAGCTCATTTTTGGCAGTGCCGGGAACGGAACCTAGTACTTTGCACATGCTAGGCAGTCACTCTGCCTCTGAGCAGCACCCCCAGAACTGAGAGCATTTTAAAAACTTTGACAAGGCAATGTCCTGGGAGTTAGCTAGTTAATGTCAGCAGGGATTAGTTCATCCCATTACTACCCATCCACTTTTGAGTGATGGGTGGATGGATTGTCCTGGTTAATTCTGAAAAGATTTATTTATCCAATGCATTTTTAGAGTGCAGGTGTTCACCCTGATGTCAGAATTAGGAATTGAACTCTGACTCTGTATCCCAGAAGGGTGTTCTTTTCTCTGTCTCTCCTTCCGTTTTATTCCTTGCACTTTAGTAGGTCTTGGCTGGGTTGCTGTGATCTCTGTGCCATGGTACCTGAGGCTGCCTGTAGTCTGACAGAGGGTACTGCCTGGTGTCGGGGGAGTGCTGCCTGTAGTCCAGCAGGGGAGGCTGCCTGTAGTCCAAGGGTGGGGGTTGCTGGTAGTCCCCTCCTGGGGGTTGCCTGTAGTCCAGCGGGGGCTGCCTGTAGTCTGTGAATGGAGGCTGTCGGATGTCTGGTTTCACATCTTGCCTTGCCTTTACTTCCGACCTGTAACTAAATAAATGGAAAGGGGATTTGCTTTGGCATCTCAGCATTTTAAGGAGACTAGAACGATCGCATGACCTCTAGGCATGTCTAGCCATAATAGCTTGTGGGAACCACTCCTCATGGTGTCTTCTTGTACATTTAGGATTATGAGATTAAATACACGATAAATATTATTGAAAAATCTGTGACAAATGTCATATTATATACTTTTCATTTGGGTCCTGAAGAAATTTAGGTACCAAAGATGGTTTAACCAAAACTTTGTGGGAAGGGACTCATGTATATCTACCCCTTATACTCTGGCTATTTAAAAGCTGCACAATCACAGCAAATCCAGGGAGTTAGACACAACTGACATTATCCAAAATGTCAGTCTAAACAATAATGAACCAACTCTCTCAATCCCCCACCCCCATTTCTTGGTAGAAAATTCATGATTTTGTGAAAGCATGATTGAAATGATCTCTAATACTTTACAAATATACAATGAAAGGCTAATTTCAACCTGAAAATTTGGGTCTTTTTGAATATTTTAGAGGTTACAGGAGTGATAATAAGGTATGACCATCAACTAGAAAGTCACTGGATCATTGGTAAAATTAAAAATGCATTATGCAGAGGTTTAAAAACTAAACTACTGCTATTAGGATTGGTCATAAGATGGAAGAGAAGGCAAAAATGTTGATGTCCAACATTTGTTTCTTGATATTAGCTACTAATAAGCACAGAGGCCAGAGTTAGCAGTTTGGTAGTTTTACAGATCCAAATTGCGGTAAGCTGAGGGGTTCCTGGTTCACAATGGGACAGACTTAGCCAATACCTGCCATTATGGGATCATTGAGAAGTAAACAAAAAAAATAATCACCCTGGTATAGGGGTCTTTTACTTCTATAGTTCAGGATTTGTTGCCATAGCAACAGTGTATAATGAGCTATCCAGGGAGGTAGGTAGATTAAAAAAATACATTGTATGTAATAGCAATTTGATCTAAGATTAATATGGAGGTTATGAGGAATCGAGAAAATATTTAGCTCCAAAGAAAAGCTCAAATATGTCAGGAAAAAAGGTTCGAAATCGGTAAATGTTTAAAGACCTTTAAGACTAGATTATTTCTTTTCTGGCTTATGGTCTCACTGATGCTGATTAGTATTAAATATTTGCTAAAAATCCTTCACCTGAACAATTGCCACTATTATAATCTAGTATTTGGTGAGAACACACTAAAAATACAAGACAATAGATATGTTTATTTGGGGTTCTTGCAAGGGGGTTAGTAATGTAGTTATTTTAATCCACTTTGAGTAGATTCCATTCATTATTTAACCTTGCAGAGGGGAGAACTGTTCCTTTTGCAAGTTGCATAATTTAGACGCTGCTTTATTCCTCAGTAGTCCACTCACCTACTGAGAGTGTGCATGCTGAGAACAGAATAATTTAAAATATGCTTTGAATAAGATGCTAAACTATGCAAATGAATGCATTAAACAAAAGGAATTGGACTGGGTGACATTTGTTGGTGTGTGTTGGTTCTTTTCTAGAAATAACTTGCTTGGTGGTTTTGATGTAGCATTGTTTCAAGTTATAGCATTGTCACTTTATTTTCATGATCTGTGTGGTATTACTATGAAATATCCATTGTATGTTCTGCTTCTAACCAGATTATCATGAGGTATAGCAAAAGAGGGGGAAATGGAAGAATCTCTCCAAAGGCTACACAAATGACTAGAAATAGGAACAGTTGACATTTGCAACAACTATCATCTGGGCCACTAAGCACTCAAACTTCATTCTGCACTAGTGTCGTGTTATCAGGATTTTAAGTTGAACTTCACACTGAAGAACACTTTAACAAGGAAAATAAATCTAATTTTTTATGAGTGTTGCTAGCTTTTAAGTGGATGATACATTGGCTAGGGCAAAAATTATGTTACTTTGAATAAGTGAAACAATTCATCTTATGAAAAAATCAGGATTGTTAAAAAAATAGGGTCTTTAAAGTCCCTTTCCTTATGAAAGAAGGTCATATATAATTCTTTGTAGGTATTCATTCCATTATTAACATGACATTAGAGATATAAAACTAGATAACTAATGGTAAACTCTAGCATTTTTTTTTTGGTCGGAAAAATTTCTAGGACCAAGAAATGATGCCCAGGAGAGATTCTACATCTTGTGAGTCCTTCAAGAATTGACCTAAGGGCTGGGGATATAGCTCAGCTGGTAGAGTGCTTGCCTAGCATGCACAAAGCCCTGGGTTCAATCAATCCCCAGCACCACCAAAAAAAAAAAAAAAAAAAAAAAAAAATTGACCTGAGCCTTGAACATCCTAGGTTCAAGGTTGGTAAAATATGTCAATTTCCGATGCTCTTCCACTGCCCTTGGTATTTGAAATCCCAGTCAGATATCAGTTGCTCTTGCTGGGAAACATGAACTCTAGAGTAGCTTTGGAACATATTCTATACTGGTTCTTTTTGTTTTCAACAAACGTTACTCCTTGAGTAGTATTTTACCTATGTTCATTTTACAATCATTTGTGTTTCCTAGCATATACCAAAAAGATGTTAAGATATGGAAAAATTGGTAGAAGTGTGCGGGGTGTCATGGGGAGTTAATATGAAAGTAAATAAGACAGGACAAAATACCACTTACTCTAACTCACAAAACAGAAATTTGCAAGCAGATTGTCATTTTAGTTTATTCCATTCTAACATGGGAATTGGATCAATCTGACATATAGGTGGGTACTTCTTGTACAAATGCACTTGGCCTATCAGCAGCCTTGGAGACATTTTTAGTCTGATCTTTTTCTAGAAAACAGTTTTTGCTTTGATACCATGGCCATCTTTAAATGCACCTATGAAAATGTTTCTGATATCTGTAAGATTATCTAATCTCTTTATTCATATGCAAGTGAGCTACCACAAACAATCAAAGAGCTAAGTCTGAAAACCTATAAAAACCCTAGAATTGGAGTAAGCACCTTCCAGGCTGTTAATATTACTGAAGGGAAATAGATGAGAACTCTGGGCAAATATATTGGTGATTTAAAAAATTTGGATCAGACCAATGTGTTAATCCAAGAATTAGAAAATACTTTATTCTGTAATTGGGAAAAAGACTTTTCCAAAGACCATTGCTTCTATGATAGGAGCTACAGTGTTCCAGTTGTGAACTAGTTGCAGCTAGGATCACACAGAGGACTTACCTCATGGCTGTCCTCCATATAGGACTATGGCATACGCTCACACTCTGTCCTTCACACTGAGAACCTCTCCCGGAGAGAGGATGAGCCATTGCAGATAAGGAGGGGCTAACTTGCTCCTTAACATTAGGGAGAGAAGAGATGATTCCCTATCCAAGGATGAGATTCCCCACCCCCGACCAGAAACAAGACACATGGCCAGGGAGGACAACTCTGAAAGGAGAAGATGGAATGTGGCTGCAAAATTAATCTACAGTGGCAGACCCCAGAAGAAGGGTCCGAAGCTAACTGAGGGACGGTGTGGGCCTTAAGTTCTTCCTCCTGAGTCTAAGTGGATCCTGGTGAAAGCCAGTGCAACCTGTCAAAATAGCACATGGCAGGAGCAAGCACATCGGGGGCTTATTACGGAGGCACCCGGGACTTAGTCATCTTATAGGTTGTCAGCTTCTTACCTCTGCACCATTTGCTTGATGGGGCTTTTCTCTTCCCCAGCATATATTAAAAACACAAACATCTGAGGACACCTAGACACTCACTTTTCCATGAAAACACATGGGCAAATCAGAGGAGAATGGAGCTTTACAGAAACACCACCTGTGGCACAGGGAAAAATCTTTTTTTTTGCAGCAGTGTGAATGATGAACCCAAGGGCTCTGGCAATCATCCACAGTGTCACTTCACCTTCACCAACAGGGGAGGCAGGACATGGGAAACAGATATTCAGGAAATATTGGGCTCATGGATAAAGCTAGTGAGGGGTTTGTACTCAGAGATGTTCCCACAAGGTGTTCTGTTTGAAAGGGGGAGACTGCATGGGAACATGTCTTCCCTTTTTTTCTTTTTAATGGCTCAACACAACCCAGGCTCCCTGTTACATACAAGTCATGATAAGAAGACAATATTATTTTTATATGGCATCCCTTTTTCCAGATTCCAAGTGCTTTATCCACAATGCTGTGTATGTGAAATGGAAGATCCTAGGTTATTACTCATTCCAAACAGTGAGGTATGAACACTTACTAATGCCTACCAATCCCTCAACATTTCCTCCCTCCATACCACCATCATGCTTTAAACCAGCACCTTCATGGCCCATGACTGCCCCCCTTGTCTCTGCATAACCTGTGTTGTGACATATAGGTGGGTACTTCTTGTACAAATGCACTTGGCCTATCAGCAGCCTTGGAGACATTTGTTCTCTTTAGGGCAGACTGAGAGATTATGAAGAGTGAATCCCACAATGTCACTTATCAGTTTAAACCCCCCAGTGATCTCCCTCTGCACTTAAGATAATCATTAAAACCTTTAGCATGCTTACAAGACTCTATGGTTGGGCCCTGGCACTTTCACTGGCTTCACCTCAACCCATACTGTGCCCTCTGCCACCATGACCTTAGCCTTATTTCTGTCCTCTGCTTATATGCTCCCTCCTCTGCCAGAGGGTCTTTGCATGTTCTTCACTCTGGACCCTCCTTATTGTACTCTTTGACTACTTAACCCCTCCTCAATTGCTAGAATTGCTCATCCTCTGTCTAAGATAGTTTCTCTCCTTGTGAAGGACAGACATTTAGTTATATATACAAATAAAACCACGTATTCAACACATACACAATCTCAAAATCACACACACGAGAAAAACATGGCAACTTCTATGTGAAAATCTCTTTCCCTGCCTGTGTCCTACACTGTTCCCAAGCATTCCTTCTCCCGCTCCCTTAGTCTCAGAATCAGGAAAGTCAGAGCAAACGTTACCTATTTTCATGTCCTTGCAGCTGAAGTGGCTGAGGAGCAGCTGGTTGGGCGACAGGGCTGTTGGGGGTGGCCGGGCTTGGTTGGGCCAGAGGGCTCTGCTGGGCCAAGGGGCTGTGCTGCTGGGCCATGGGGCTCTGCTTCTCTGAGCTGGGTGCCGAGGCTGGGCTGTTGAGCTCTGCGATGGGGAACCAAAGTGGCAGATGTGGTCAGGTTGGCATTTGATCAGGGGCAAGAAGTGGCCAGAGGTGGTGACTCTGCCTCCTCAGATGAATCAAGGCTTTGGTTATTTCTGTTTTTGTTAGGCTTTTAGACAGCAGGATAAGCTTATCAAGTTCCAAAGAACTCCTGAAATGAGTAGTCTTTCATTAATTAAAATGGTTACTGAACAAAGTAAGGAACAGTCTCCTGACATTTTTTAAGAAGAAAAGATTACCAAAACCAAAACCAAAACACCCCATCAAAACCATGGAAGAATTATTTGAAGGAATAAGCTCTAAAAAAATATTCTGTTTCCAGCATTGCTTGCTGAAAACGCTTTAGCCACCACTTTTGGACTGTAATGATAAGTTTTAATGTTCATATAAAATGTGAGTAAATAACTAACCATAAACTAGTAAATGCCTTTTACAGTCTCTTCCTCAGCTCCTTGTCAGTCTTGCTAATAGTTCTCTGTACTCCACAGTTCTCCAGAAAGAAGAGATTTCTGGACACAGGAAAATTTATAAGTCTGTTCTTTTCAACAATTGCTTCTTGGCTCCCTGCACGTCCCCCTCGCCCAATAACATCAAAAGTTCAACTGAAATTATCTGTACACGTTAGAAGAAGGGCAGGACAAATACATTTTGGACTGAGAAGACTGAGAAGCAAGTTGGATTTTTAGTAAGCAATCGTGCTTAGCGTTTATTTCCACTAAATATGTTATACATGTTGGTGTATGTGATAACAGGTTAAAACACCCATGCTCATTGACTTCCCTCTCTCTCTTTGGTATTGTGATAAAACAGAGGTTATTTTTTGGCTTTCCATTATAAACCACTCTTTCTCTTTCTTTTCTCATAGTCCAAATATTTTAACTTATTTTCATTTGTATCAGGGTTTTTCACCCTCAGTATTCCCAACATTTTGGGCCAGGTAACTCTTTGCTGTGGTTGTCCTGTGCCTTGTAGGATGTGTAGCAGCATTTCTGTCCTCTGCAGACTAGGTGATAATTGCATCCCCATCCCAACTGTGAAAGCCAAAAATGTCTCTAGACATCCTCAAATATACCCTGGGGGAACAAAGTCATCCTGGTTGGGAGCTACTGTTTTACATTTAAAATCAGGTGGCTGTTTGGTCATTTGTGCCTGCATGACAGGTAGTCCTAAGGCGGAACGGGAAGGGGAGTTGAATAAAACAGAGGGTGCCAAGTTAAAGAAGCCCATTAGCCTCTGTGTGGGACACCATGGTTCACTCACCAGTGAGCTCCAGGGACTGAATCCTTCAATATCACTAATGAGCCCATAGCTACAAACCAGTAGCAAACCCACTGTGTGGAAATGGTGCATGTCCACTGAATAGTACTCAGAACTGCGGCCCTCTAGGCCCTGCTGGGAGCTGTGGTGCTCAGGAACTTTGCAGGCCTCAGGGGAGGGGTCGTTGTACAGAGAAATGCAAGAGGCTGAGTGGGAATTTTAAATTTTTACCAGATGCAATATTTTCTAAATGAGCTCTCTTTAGACCACAAAACTTCTTCAAGCTTTTCAAAATCAATCTGACTTTGAAGAATCCTCCAGAGGTTAACTGTTAACATGAATAGTTTTTCTTTTTTCAGGTTTTTTTTTTTTTACTGTTGAATGAGTTCTGGCTTAATATAACTTAATAGAACCATTAAAACAGTATTCCTGAGACACCAGAGAATGATGGAATTAGCCAGTGTTTTGGGATTCACACTACCGAGCCTGCAATGCCACCACAGCTTGATTTGTGAATAAACCTGGTGGTGAGTAGCCAGGAGGTGGGCCGCAATGGAGTGTGAGTTTGTGCAAGAGTGGAGATGGTAATCGATCTCTGGCATTCTAACAACACACTGACTCCATGACCTTGGCAGGCAGGCAGGCTGAGAAGCCCCAGGTGAGCATGTCCCTGTGTTGACTGTCTCTCTGAAAGGCCGCCTCAGGCACTCACCCTCCTGAGGAATGATGCGAAGGGTGACACTAAGGCCTGCGTCCTTGATGAGCTTCACGATGTCAGCGTGAGGCATGTTGATGATGGACTGGCCGTTCACTGCTAAGATCCGGTCTCCCACTTTTAGTTTTGCACAGCGATCTGCAGGACTCCCATCAATGATGCGTCCGATTTTATGGGGCACAGCTAAAAAAAACCCAACAGAAATAGGTATCAGGGACATCACCAATGCAAGTTCTATCCTTTAGTCCCAGCCCCAAAGAGAACAATGCAATGTCAGAATTCCTTCTTGACTCAGTGCATTTGTCTTTTGAAATTGCAATCATTCTATCAAATATGGTCTTGTGCATATTACTGAGACCAGAGTTACTAAATTCAAGTCCTTTGCAGTGATTGGCCAACTCCAAACAAATATACCAGAGGTTCTCAAACTTTGGATGCATCATAATGACCCTAGGATTAAATGTACAACTATCTTGGCCTCATCCTAGACCATCTGAATCTGAATATCTAGGCGAGGGATGAGGACCCTGGGTTTCAAGAAGCTCCTTGAGAGAGTCCAGTACTTATGAGCATTTGAGAATCACAGATGGAGAACATTGTACGCTAAGAGCTCATATTCTAGAGACACTAATAGAGTTTTAGAAAGACATAGGAAATTAATTTCTATCCCTTTCTACTTTACTGAGAGGAAGAAAAAGGAAAGAAATATGTACAAATCCAAGTGGTAGCCACCTGGTGAGGAAATTCTGGCCAACTTCCCTTTAATCTAGTTAACTTTAGTTTAAAAGGCGACATGTTGCAATCTTCTCTTTTTCTGATGTACTCTATTATATGGCCCTGAGGACTTGCTAATGTCTGATACATAATGAATTACAACAAATTTAAGATGCCATCAGTGGTAAGACAAATCTTTACCATGAGAAAGAAAATGGAAGAAACACTGCCAATTAAACCATGGTACTCCATTCACTCCAGGATGCTAATTGTTGAGATATTAAAATATAGAAATGTTTTTGAACTAATGTAATATATTACATGACTCTTTAAAACAAAAACATTCACTTAATTTTTATTACTTATTTATGTGTGGAAAAAGCAAGTGACATGGGAGTATGGATTTTCCTAGCTTCTGTTCAGTGTAAATGGTTGAGCACCTATCGAGACAACAGTTTCTAGGATCAGATATTAAGAGCATATGGAGTTCCTGCTAATTCCTTCAAGGAGTTTACAATCTAGAAACCTGTCCCTTTTCCTTTCTCCCTTCAAGACAACCAGCCCCTATTTTGTTGCCCACTCTTTGAAATCAGGTATTGGGGGCTGGGATTGTAGCTCAGCGGTAGAGCGCTTGCCTTGCATGCGTGAGGCCCTGAGTTCGATCTCAGCACCACGTACAAAGCAATAAAATAAAGACATTGTGTCCATCTACAACTAAAAAAAAAAATTAAAAAAAAAAAAAAAAGAAATCAGGTATTGATTTAAACTGCACAAACAGGGGGAAAAAATTCATCACCCATATGCTTTAATGATGCCTATGCCCTGAACTCTCAATTTTGCGCATGTGTTGCAGAGAAAGGCGGAACATCAGCTAACAACCATGATAAGGAAGGACAATTAGTGAGTTAATGAATCTGCACCTTCTTCACTCATCCACTCCGAAAGGTTATAGATAGCATATGAAAATATTGGCTGAGCCCGTGTCCCTGAAGTAAAACTCATCATGCTGGAAGCTCAAACATATTTTTATTTACCATAAGCACTAATGACTTTAATTAAGAATACCTTACTTAGAGCATACTAATGATCATTTTAGAATTTTAGAACAATATATTTCTCAGTTAGAAATGCTCTAAGAACAATTAGTGATTTACAAATTGATGTAGGTATTACAAGATGTTTGTTCTTCAACCATAACTAGGGTGAACTTTTCTCCTGGTTTTATTCCTTTTCATGTTAAAAAATGTCTTATACTGGTCCACAAATGATTTGGTCTCTCTGCCTATAATATAGCATTACATACAGTGTAACTTTTGGAAAGCTACATAACCTCTATGAGTTTGTTTTTCTTCCTTCTTTTTTATTCTTGGTGGTGGAACTGGGTATTGAACCCAGGTATGTTCTACCACTGAGTTACATCCCCAATCCTTTTCATTTTTATTTTCAGACAAGTTCTTGATAAGCTGCCCAGGCTGGCTTGAACTTGTGATCCTCCTACCTTAGCCTCCTGAGAGGCTGGGATTATAGGTGTGTGCTATGGCACTTGGCTTCTAAGTTTGTTTTTCAACTGCAAAATTGGGATAATAATATTACTGACCTCACAGGGTGGTTTTTAAGGATTAAATGAGTTATCACATGCAGGAACTAATTAGAATAGTACTTGATACATGATAATCGATCTATAAGTATTAACTGCTTTTTTTGTATTAACTTTTAAATATTTTTGATCTCACTATTTTTTTTGTGTGTGTGTGTGTATGTGTTTGTAGGTTCCAACTTTCTTTCTTTCCATGTGAGATAAACCCGTAACACCACTAAAACTAAGGAACACTGCTTACTATAGGAACATACAGGCGCTAATCCCTTACACAGGAGAACAGTTGCATTTAGAAAAGAGAGATGTGTTTGGGGATTAGATAGACACTGGATGAGGTCAAGAATCTCTCTGATTTCACACGTACAAAATGTTCCAAATCTTTTTAGGAAAGCACCACTTGTAAGTAAGAATTTATTATTCCAAGGGAAATCAACATGGTATAGGTCTAATTATCTACTTTCGTATTTAGAAGTATTTTAGAATTATTTCGTATTTTAGAAGTTCTTATTAAGAACTTCTCTTCTTCCTGCCTCTTAGGATTTATGAGTACTTACATGAGCCAAGCATTGTGCTGTGACCCCCCTCCCTGTTATATCCACATTAACACATATATAATGTAATCCTTAACAAAAAAGCCTATGAGGCACCAGGTATCACTTCAAGTTCACAGTGGAGGAAGCAGGTTACAGTAGTTAGTAATCTTTCCGAGTTCACATAGGGATCAGAACTGTGGTTGTTCCCAGCTCCCAGCAGAGCCTTCGCTCCTGGCTCCTGGTATGCACTACTCTACCGCCCTTGACTATGCTGCCTCTGATCTCTATCTAACCTGTTACCTGTCTGTGAGCACTGGCTGCTTTTACTTGGACTGCAGCTTGCCTCTAAGCCAGCAATTGCAAACACTTCATGAGTGGCCCTGACCCAGGGGAGGGTGGCAGCCAGGAATGTGGCTTGAAGTGGATTCTTTGATGCAGTTGTCTTTTGACAGGTGAGGTGCGAGGAGAGGAGAGGAAGTGGGAGAATCTTCAGACCCTGTTTAGTTAGGACTTCTCGTCATGGCAACATTTCTTTGGGTATTAGAAACACTGACATTGGAAAGGAAATTTAAAAAATATTCTTCAAAACACAGACAAATGGTATTTGGATCATTTGCTGTTTTTTGACTTGTTCATGGCTCTGCTCTCCTCCATTCCTGTGGGTCAGTCAGCATTTACTGGATATAAAATCCCCTCAAAGTTTCAAAATATAGACCACACACACAATGTTGTGAGCTCAACAACAATAAAAACAACATTACACTATAATTTGTTAATTTATAGGCACTGTACTAAGTATCTATTTATTTAAATTAATTAATTAACTTTTGGTACTGAGGATTGAACCCAGCGGCACTTAACCACTGAGCCACATGCCCAGCCCCCTGCTCTTTATTCTGAAACAGGGTTTCACTAAGTTGCTGAGGGCCTCACTAAGCTGCTGAGGCTGGCCTTGAATTTGTGATCCTCCTGCCTCAGATCTAAAGCTGTAGGGATTACAGCTGTGTGCCACCACACCCAGCATTAGGTACTTATTTTAAACCTTTACATCAACATCGTGAAGGAGCTGTAAAAACTAATGGCCAATATTGCTTTACTGTTAAGAAAACAAGTAAATGGCAAAGCCTATATTCAAAACCTTGCCTGTGGCCATAAACCTTGGGGTTCTCCCTTCTTGTTCTGGTATGTGGGTGGGTGGCAGCAATATGAACTGAGAAGCAGGAATGTCTGAGACAGTCTAAGAAAGCAAGCTGCTTGGGGCTTCAGGAGGAGAGTTTTTCTATAGACAGAATTATCTGCTTAGGGTGATAGCTCTTAGTTCCAGGGCCATTTGAACTTTCTTAGAGTAGTTAGAATAAAAACTAAAATAAAAGAGTAAAAACTAAAATAAAAGAATGAAAACTAAAATAAAAGAATGAAAACAAAAATAAATTTTTTTTTTTTGTGGTGCTGGGGATTGAACCCAGGACCTTGTGCATGTGAGACAAGCCCTCTACCAACTGAGCTAAATCCCAGCCCACAAAAATAAATTCTATAGTAGCTCTACAGAATGGTTGAGGGACTTACATAAAATATGAGTGAGCATACAGTTTAAAACTGCCTGCTCAGTAATTGCAAGTACCTGACATGGTTTTATGACAAATGTTTTCCATTGGCATTTACTTCAATAAAAGCAGTACTTGAAGCTCCTGGCAGCAGAAGGCAGTCCCCCTTTTTCTTTACCATCACTTCCCCTACATGTATAAGTACATTCAACGTTGATGTACAGCAGATCTTTGACAAGGGGTGTGTTCAGAGAGGATTCTCTCTGGGAACAAGATGCAGCTCCATTTGCTCAGTGATAAGGTCCACAGAGTTTATGACCCAAGAGCTTTTTGTGCAATGCTAATGGAATTACAGAGCCAGGAAAAGGCCCTGACCTTGGTTTCTATTATTGGGATGAATGGTGCTCATTAATTCTCTGTGAATTGATGACTAAGGTAACTGCTGCAGTGCAGTCCATTGAGACAGCATGCCTCGTGGACATCATCTGTCAGGTGGCAACATAAATCAAGTCTTTGGATCAGTCTTCTTGACACAGTGTACTTAGGATACACAGATATTTGGGGAAAGTCACAATATGTCATTAGTTAGAAATTTTAATTGAAAATCAGAAAAGAAACCCTATTTTTTTCTGTTACATGATTCATTTCTAGGTAAAGAACTATGTTTACATTGCAACATGTTTTCTATTTTACTATAGATGAATTGACTTAGCATTGCCAAAACATACCATGCTTGAGTGGGAATATTCTGAGATGGTCAGTTGACTAGACATTCTCTGAAGAGAGTTTTAAAGTGAGTTCATTTTTGCCATTGGGTTCTGTTTTGGGATCCATGGCTCCCTCAGTCCATTGACTGATTCAGCCAATGGACTCTTGTTGAGCGGTACCCTAGGTCAGTCCCCACAGGGAAGACAGAACGACCACCTAGAGGACTTTTCTTGCTTTAATGATAGATTCTTCCTGAAATCCTGAGGGAAGGGATTATTAGATCCCTTTCCTGTTCTCTTTTTTTAGTATTTCCTGCTGCTTATGTGTGTTTCCTTTCAGAGAAAAAAAGCCTATGACTCATGTTTACATTTAATTATCTCCTTGTTAACAGATCCCACAAAGTAGCCTTATATATGGAGGAAAACATTCGACAGGGAAAGTGGATTTTGCATCAATCATGTCACATTTACAACAGAGAAGTTTCTGAACCGAGTGTGACAAAAATAAATACTTCAAAGGCAATCAATAGCATAAACTCTCATTAGCTCACAATTCCTTTAATTTGTGAAGGTTAAACAACATGTCATTAGCTTAAAGAGGCAAGGGAAGTTTGTTTGGATTGAGAATCTGTGAAGTGATGGGAAGAGAAAATTTTATTAAGGTGAATGATTCCAGTTGTTTTTCTTTCAATAATCTGTGGAAAATTATTTACCTGTCTAGTTTTAAAATTGTGGGTTGGGGCAGGAGGATCAATCAATCAATATGTCAATCAACACACACCTGTACAGAATCTTCTTAGTAACAGGTACCCTGCGAGGGCCAGTGGGAAAGGCCATAACAAAACAACACAGGATGCTTGCCCTCAAGAAATTCACAGTATGGTTGGGAAGACCAGGGGTAAACATATAGAAATATTTAAGACAAAACACAAATGGCAACTCCTTGTAATGGTAACATGCAAAGGGGAATTACTGGGTCCAAGGGTGGACTCAGAGAGGTGAGAAGAATGAAGGTCATTTTGGGGTCCTTCCTACTTCCCTGAGAGCCCTGATAAGATGCCTTTAGCCCAGCTCCCATTGAGAGGAACATATGGGAACTGGGGAAGATCAATTGTCACAAAGTGTTCCTATCTCTTTCATAATACAGTGAAGACTCCTGATCTGCTTTTTTGCATTCAGGAACCTGAACCTAGTATGAATCTTACTTATTTTGTCTCTCCTTCCTAGAAGTCCCAACTTAGGATATTCTGTTGAGGCAAACCCTTTCAACTGAATGTTTTCCCTTCCTGGAGTGTGAATAGGTGCCCTTTGAAAGAGTTTTTCTTAGTCGTCAGAGGGTAAAGATGTGGAAAAACATGTGTTTTGTATTTTAAAATTTTTATGTTAAAATTAAGAAAAAGTAGGCTGCATGACTTGTTTTCTTCTGGAAGTCTTGTGAAATTTAGCTTTCCAAAAATGAAAACGTCTTCCCTAAAATTCATAGCCAACTGATTTGCAAAATCCCAAATCGAACAGCTGGTGTTTTAAGGACTGCATATTCAAAAAGTGCACTTTTTTCCCCAGCACTCATGAGTCATTCTCTTGTGGTTGAACAGTTTAGTTAGTTACCCTGCAGTTGGTAATAAGCAGATGGTCAGCCGGGAGAATGGGAAGAGGGCCCATCACCAGCAATTTGGGAACCCAGCTGAACTCATGCTTCCAAGGGTGAAAAGGATCATATAGAAAATATTAACTATCTGGCTAGAGATAAAGAAACACACCTCAGTCATATATTATGGTTTATACCTGTATTTTGCACCAATTTAAAAAAATATAGTTGATGTTGAGAATGAATTGGTAATTGAAATAAATCTCATTGCTTTAGGAATTATAATTAGCTGAGACTTGACTGTTCTAGTCTGGAACATAAGGCTGGGTTAAAATAGTGTTGCTCTTTGAGAGATTTGGTGGGCCTGTGGACACACAATTGACTCTTTGAGTGGGTGGGCTATGTAGTCATATAGATCCCCACACTCACAGAAGCTAATGTTTGGTTTAGTGATCTGTTATCACTTCCTTGACATCCTTAATAAATTTGGAACAAGGACCCCACATTTTCATTTTTCAGTGGGCCTTGCAAATTATGTAACTGGTCCTATGTAGAATTCTGATAGTGTATTTCTTTTTTGTATCACTCCAATGTTTTTTGTGTCTGCAATGGAATATATGTAAATGAGAATATGGCACAAAATCACCAGAAACGTGGGTGGTAGGAAAGAAGCAAACCAGTCCTTTATTTTTATGGCTGCATTTCTCACTCCTATGTGTACCACCAGAAAAGGTAGTAGAAATAGTTTCTGGTAAGCATCTTTTTAAATACCCTCGATCCTAGGGATATAGCTCAGTGGTAGAGCATGTGTACGGTATGTACAAGGTCCCGAGTTTAATTCCCAGCACCAAAAAAATAAAAAAAAAGTAAATGTTTAATTCTTCAACTGCTGATTCAAGTTACCTTGTTTTTCTTATTAGACTGTGAAAATTATTCCTATGTAATAAGTCACCCATTTCTGGGTCATCTGCAGAGCAAATATTCTTTGGTAACTCTTTTTAAATAGACATTAATATATATCATATATAAATAATATGTATTTCAAGAAGCTCATATATTCTATTGATGTGATTCCTTCCCTTATAATTTGAAAAGCTGTTTAGACATTAGTGTTCCAGGAACCTAATGCAACTTCAAAATAGTCATGATCCTCAAATTCGTAGGTGCATGAGGTATGGATGCATGAGGTAGGTGCATGATGTTGGGAGGCAGAGCAAGCATGCCAACTCAGGTATGTGTTCCTCTTCTTATAAGGCTGCTTATGCCAAACAGAGATGAGATAATGGGAAACAGCTGCATTTACACAGTTAGGCCTTTTCCTTCTGTATAGGTACTTCTCATTTCTCCATTTATTACTAGAAGTTACCTTGCCAGCTAACTAGATAGCTAGGACAACCTTTTAGACCTGTTTGGTCTGAAAGTAGTGACATAAAATTTTGTTCCACTGAACCAAATTATCCAACCTTATTCTGCATTTTTCTTTTTGCATATTTGCCCAAAAGATAGGGAAAAGGATAAATATTTTACCACTCAATAAAACTAGCAAAAACTTTCCACTCAAGAGGTAGAAGTCAAAATTCTGTGTTGAGTACTTTTAGTTAGTAAAGCTTTAAGTAACTTTGCTAGTGGAAGAACATGCTGATTCAGTAATAGTGGAAAAAAATTAAGAGACATTTTGATATTAGAATATAAGTTTCCTCTCCGCAAAGTGGAAAAACAAGTTGTTTTTATCCTTTTAAAAAACACAATTGTAGATTTGAGGTATAGATTGTTATGTTTTGAATGTGTCTCCTAAAGTTCCTGAGCTGAAAACTTAATCCCCAAATTCTCAAGCTAACGGATTTGGAGGCAGAACCTTTGGGAGGTACTTAGGATTAGGTGAAGTCAGGAGGGTGAGGCCCACAGGTTGGCATAAGCAGCTTTATAAGAAGAGGTACATAAGCTGGCATGCTTGTTCTGCCTCCCAATATTATGTCCTCTGCCACGTCAGGTGAGACAAGAAGGCTCTCACCATATGCCAGCACCACACTTACGGGCTTCCCAGCCTCCAGAACATGAGCTAAAAAAAACCTCTATTCCTAACAAATCGCTTGGTTTTAGATAATTTGTAAAGGAACAGAAAACAATCTAAAACAGGTATCCTACTCCCATCCCAAATATTCACATCTACCTTTCAAGGGGTTAGTTCCTAACTTTTTGATGATAAACTTACTTCCTGAATAAGGAGTTCCCTGTATTTAAAATGTATTACAGAGGACTTATCAAATTATTAGAAAATACTGAATTATTTTATAGAATGAGAAAATTGTATAAAAAATTCAATTTTCATGTCAAGTAAAAGCAGCAAACAATAACAGTACTATTTTCTAGTACTTAGAAATCTCTTATAATGCAAGTGATTTAATTGAAGTAATACATATACAATTGAAAAAAATTAAATATAACCAAAATGCTTATAATAAAAAACCCTAGTCTCCTGCTATAATCACCTCCCCAACCCCTCCATTTCTGTGACCCAAAAGGCAAACATTTTAAATCTTTCAGTTGTTTCTTGCCCACTTTTCTAAATAGTATTTTTATAGAGAATTAATAAATTAGCTATTTCTCAGTTTATTAACTTTAAACAGTTTCTATGTATTTCCTATTATTATGGGGGATTTAGCACTCTTACCTAGCATCCTACTTCCCCTTATTCCAGAATAGTTCTATCACTATTTTTGGTTGAATCATTATTGTTGTTTATGATTTTTACCCTGATTTTATTTCTTTTCTTATGCAGTTTCCTCCCCTTCCCACTCTGAATCAAGGTCTTAGTTATTTCCTCAAAGCTGCTCCAACCATCTCTTCCATTTATTCCTCTGGAGAGCTCCCTCCTCTCTCCGTTCTCTCAAGCCAGCTGCATGGTGTCAGCCTAGGGAAATCTGTTGGGCTCTAAGGTGAACTGCACATTTCTCTAAACGCTGTATCATCTTTTTTGATTTATTCTTTCATTTCTCTGGAGCACGTTATAGTAGATTTCACCATGCATGAGAGAAAATTATCTTCAATTCTTCTAGTTTTTTTTTCATCATTACTTATCTGTGTGTTTGTTTTTCTAGTTAAAAAATAAAAATGTTCACATCTGGTGGTCATGGTTGTTGTAGTCCATTCTGTCTCAAGTGTTTTAAGTTCTGGTGTTCCTTTCCTCTTAGAAAAAGAGTGAGTTTGTTATCCATGTGTCTTCATGGTTTCCTCTGCCTTGCTAGGCAAGTTGCTACTTTTTCCTTTTTTTTTTTTTCTGGTACTGGGGATTGAACTCAGGGGTACTTGACCACTGAGCCACATCCCCAGCCCTATTTTGTGTTTTATGTAAAGACAGGGTCTCACTGAGTTGCTTAGTGCCTCACTGTTGCTGAGGCTGGCTTTGAACTCACAATTCTCCTGTCTCAGCCTCCCAAAGTGCTGAGATTACAGGCATGCACCACGGTGCCTGGCTTACTTTTTTCTTTAAAACGTTGTCCACATCTGCCCACTTCTTTTCTCTTCACTCATTTACTATCAGTATATTGGAGTCTAAGAAATGTGAGGAGATAAACATGTTATCATTTTACTACCATCAATTAAAAATTGGAAAAAAAATCATTTGTAAATTTAAAGCAGTTGTTGCAATCAATGGACAATGATTATTGTCCCAGTTAGAGTTTTAGAATCTATTTTTTTAAGTCAAATAATTTATGCGCCCAAACCTAAATATACTTTTCTCCTGTTGTCTTGACAGGTAAAAACATGAAGGACAAGTGCTCAAAAAATGCCATAAAATTACACTTCATCAATTCTAGGTTTTGGGTTTCAAATGTTCAATGAAACTATACTTTCTGTCTTCTGTATCTCTCATCTGCTTTTTGAAGCACATGAGACTTCACACAGATCAGTGTACCTGGCTCCGGGTAATTTCTTAGTTGGCCCAGTAGAAATGGTTGATCATTACAAGCAGGTGTGGCTGACAAGCCATGTTTCTCATTTTTACAGAGGCAGTGTATTCTATCTTTGCCATCTCCTTTTTCCTTTTATAGCCTCTGAAATTATGTTTTGTAAAAAGTCACTTGGCTATCTTCACACAATTTTCCTGTTACAATAGGTAAATGTCAAAAGCAATCAGGTGCAATATCAGCTTTCCATTGTATTCCCCTAAGCCCTGCAGCAGATAATAACTTCTTGCAATATTTTCTTAATGTAAATGGAAACAGATACTAACCCAGGCAAATGATCCCTCCTGAGCCAGCTGTCCTTTTCAATATGTTATCCCGAAGATTACATGAATATGTATTGGCTCTTCAGTTTCTCACAGAAGCCAAAGTTCCACTAACTGGGTATAGCAATGCTTTAATTTGAAATAATGCAATTTTGCATGAATGGATAAAAACAAATATGAAAAAGCCCCCAAGCAAAGTGTTAGGAGCTAGAAGATCTTGATCATAGATTAACTTTGAAAAGAAATTGTAGTGTGACCCCTGAATGGTCCAATAAATTATGTGAGTTTCCTGGCTTCAAAAATGAGACCATCACCACACATGGTCTTTCTTATCCTTATTTTTCTTTTTCTAAGTATTGCACATTTTAACTTCATTTGCATTTCTGCTCATATGCATTTTCCTTCATCACTTATATTTTCAAGCATTGTAACCATATGTGTTTTCATTTTTACTAAGCAATACTTTATATACTATTATAGGCTTTCATGATAATTTTACTTGAGACTATCATCACAAAGTGACTTTTATTACTCTAATAATGAGAAATGAATGAGAAATGAAAAGAGAAGGACTGAAGAGCTTCAAAATGTGCACAGTAAAATGGCAATTGTACTCTAGAGGGACGAGACCAAAAGTGAAATAATACCTCACCAAAGAAGATATATGGATGGTAAAAGGCGCACAGGAAGATCTTCAGTACTATGAGTCTTCAGGGGAAAAATGCAAATTAAAACCAAAATGAAATATCATTTTGCACCTATTGGAAAGACTAAAATGAAAAACAACACAAAACTCCTAAAATACATTATTTGTATGGATGGAGAGCATCTAGAGCCCTTACATGTGGAACTACAAAATGGTACAGCCACATTGGACACTGGCACCATATGAACTAGCAGTTCTAATGCTAGGCATTTATCAAATAAAATATTTTCACATAAAAGCTATTTTCATACAAAGACATATATGAAAAGGTTCCTAGCAGCTTTATTTATAATCACCCCAAATAGGAAACAACCCAGAGGCCCTCAACTAGGAATGGATAAACCAACTCATGTACATCCACACAATGGAATATTCTTGAGCAACTAAAAAGGATCCAAATGCTGACACATGAAACCACATGGATGAATCTAAAATGCATTCTGTGAAGTGGAAGAAGGCAGAAGCAAAAGGCTGCATGCATACATACAGGAAAAGGTGAAACCACAGGAGAGAAAAGGAATCAATGGTTGCCAGGGCTCAGAGTGTGTGGAGGGGTTGATGTTGTGGCAGTAGTTACATAAATAAACATGTTTGGCAAAACTAGGACTAGAGATTGGAAGGGGCAAATTTTACTATACTGAATTCAAACCTTAAATATGTAGGGGAGGAGCCAGGCGTGGTGGCTCATGCTTGTAATCCCAGCACTTTGGGAGCCTGAGACAAGAGAATCACGAGTTCAAAACCAGCTTCAACAATGGCGAGGTGCTAAGCAACTCAGTGAGACCCTGTCTCTACATAAAACACAAAATAGGGCTGGGGATGTGGCTCAGTGGTCGAGTACCCCTGAGGTCACTCCTAGGTGCCAAAAAAAAAAAAAAAAAAAAAAAAAAAGTAGGGGAGGGATAAAAAAGCAGGGAGTCATAAAGAGGTCTTATTTGGATATAAACTGAGATAAGTAAAAAAGAACTCGTGGAATATAGAGGAGAAGGGAGGTGGGCAGGGGAGTGTGGAAGGACTTGGGGAAGTATTCAGAGAGGAAATGCTGTCTAGTGACATGGATGGGGGAGGGGAGGCATCACAATCACAATATGTGACCTGTAAAGGCGGACCTGTGGATGAATGAAGCCTGTATCATGCGGCAGGGGAGAGCAGTGGGCACAGACAGCAGCGGGCTCTGGGATAAGAAAGATGGATCCTGAAAGACATTGATGGTCCTAGGAATTTGTCTTAACAGCTAAATAAGAAGCTACTGATGAATTATGAAGGTTAAGTGAGACCATAAACTTAAGGGGTTCGATGGTGGCAGTGTGAAGTGGGGTCTAGAGTGTAGCAGAGTCAAAGTTGCCTGGAGGGAGGGAGGTAAAGGCCACCACAATGCTCTAGAACTGTACAGTCCAATGTAGGAGCTGCACATGTTACTGAAGTTCATTGAAATTAAAGACAATCAAGACTTCAGTCCTTCAGTCACACTAGCCTCATTCCAAATGCTCCATGGCCATATGTGACAAGTGGCTACAGTGTTGTATGGTACAGAACAGAACATTTCCATCACCGCAGAAGTGCTAACCTGGAACCTCAAGGAAGGCATTAGCATTGGGGGCAGGGAGAGCCTAACAATCATTTTACCTTTTTTTTTGGGGGGGGGCGGGTACTGAAGATTGAACTCAGGGGCACTCAACCACTGAGCCACATCCCCAGCCCTGTTTTGTGTTTTTTATGTAGAGACAGGGTCTCACTGAGTTGCTTAGCACCTCGCCATTGCTGAGGCTGGCTTTGAACTCGCGATTCTCCTGTGTCAGCCTCCCAAAGTGCTGGGATTACAGGCTTGCGCCACTGTGCCCGGCTATCATTTTACCTTTGGTAACACCTTGTCTTAGTCTCTCAAGAGTGACAGGTACAGTTCTGTATAAATTCAGCCAAGACCAGAATGTAGATACCTAAAGGTCTGTAAAGTTAATGATCATGCACACTGATTGGAACTGAGAGCAATTTAGCACCAGGAATCATCAAAATCGATAGCTAATTGCACAACCAGGTTTTACTGTATTTCAATTCTGTCAAGTGCCTACAGGAATGTAGCCATTTTTCATCTTGCTGTTCATCTAGCAAGTCTTATAAATATTGGAATGATGCTGGGCATGGTGGTGCATGCTTGTAATCCCAGTGGCTGGGGAGGCTGAGGCAGGAGAATCTTGAGTTCAAAGCCAGTCTCAGCAACTTGCTGAGGCCTTTAGCAGAGAGACCCTGTCTCTAAATAAAATATAAAAAGGGCTGGGGATGTGTCTCAGTGGTTAAGCACCCCTGGGTTCAATCTCTGTTACAAAAAAAAAAAAATGGAATGATGATTTTTAAGTTGTAAGATTCTTCTCTCTCACATGATCTCAACTGCACAGTGCCTTTCCTTGCTTTCTGGGAGACCATCCTCTCAAGATGAATCCATAAATATATATCTTTGCAATGAACTACTTTAGTATAGGAGGTTTGGGGTATTTCACTTTTGAAAGCAGATAGGTTCATCAGTACCCAACAACTGGGCATCTTTGTGTAGCAAACCCTTGCCTGGTGTAGGGAAATAAAATTTGCAAAATGTCACATTGAAAGATGAAAATGGCACTCTGGGCTGTTTAGTTAATTGCTTGTGGCATTGTGATCTGACTCATCACCCAGAGGAGTCTGGTTGATTAATATCTAGAAATGATTCCACCCACACACTGAAAATAGTTTGGTGTGGGGTCAAATCCAGTTTAACTTGCAAAATCATGGATAGTCAAATGTACCAATAAAAAGAATTTTACCAGGATTTGTGTGGTAGGATTTCCAATAGAGGCACTCCCTGAATTCTTGGGCATTAGCAAGAAATGGTATTTATTGCAATCGGATGGAAAAAATATCCCCCAAGTGCTCTTCTAACCTGGCTAATCAGTGGTAATAAATGACAGTATGGCCTTCACTTAACGACGTGCTTTGAAAATAGTTCCACATGTAGAAGCAGCTTTATTAGGATGCTTTTCTGATATATTTTATGTGGATAATTATTGGGAAAAATAAAATTAAGGAGAATATAATACAACATGAGGACCTACATAGAATATAAAGAAATAGTATATTCTGCAAAGATGACCTGCAGGCTCTGAATTGGATTGAGCACCATGGGAGAGTGATGGGCATTTTCCCCTGGTGGAGGGTGATCCCGTCGCACCAGGTCTCTTCTCAGTTGAAAACTCCCTGAACCATCAAGCAAATAACAAGGAGCTGTAAGGCTTAAGCCCAGAGGAAACAGCTACTGATCACCTATTTATGAGTTTTCAAGACAACCAAATAGCTAAAGGTAAGAAGACATCTACCTTCTGCTGCTGCCTGGAGAGTCTTTGAACACAATAATAAAAATCCTCCTGAAAACGATTCCCTAGTGGGGGAAACTTAACAATTTACAAGCTCCATTCAAACAATAAGAAAAACTAGCTCAGAATTTTAAAAAGTACACTGTAGGCATTCACAGATGTTTTGATAGGTTGCCCTCTCCTCTTCTTGAGGATAAGAATAATGATGCTCTGGTACAGACCTTTAAATCTGCTTGTGCTCAGAAAGTGAAATGTTTGCATTTGGTGTTTCCATTTTAGTTAATAAATGCTTCAACGTTCAGATATCAGAGTACTCAGAATTTGATGCAAAAATCTCTCTGTTTGCCTTTCTGCTTACTGGTAGGACCCAATCATCCAAGTTTTAATTTAGGAACAAAACTAGTCATGTTCAGGATTGAAAAGATGGAATTGAATCAATAGGCCCTATTCATCCTGGTCTTAGCTGTATGATCCTATAAAGTAGTAATGCGATTCAGAAGTTGTTCGCTTGGAACTGAAATGGTTTGCTTTGTTAATGAGGACTGTGAAATGAATAAATAATTTGGAGTAATACTTTTCTAAGGAGCTTGGGATGCCATCCAAGCTCTCCTGCTCAGGACTATCATTGCTGAGGTAGTGCTTACACAGATGAATGACAATCAGGAGCAGGAGCTGCTAGGATGAGGTGAATCACAGAGGTCAGGAGGCCTTTCCTGGCCTTTCAGAGGTCCAGATGCTTATAACTAGAGAGGATGCCCAGAGGCCCAGAGATGGCTCCCTGGTCACTGATATCTTATGATGCTCTCACCTGAGACTTCACCACGCCTCCAGCTGGTGACAGAATCACTTACCCAGGCTAAGAACAACCAGTAGGAAATCTGTATCCTGGAACAATGCTCCAGTTGCACCTAATTATAGTGCAGTTTCTCATTTTGGGCAAGGACTGGCTTGCACACAATTCCTCCAGAGTGATCCTCTGCTGCTTTGCCCATTTTCAAAATATGCCTTGCTGCCTTAGCTCAGTATAGGCGCAGGACAAGTTAGAATAGAGCACATTAGCAGTTTTACTTTTGATGAAGTCAGGGCTTGATCGCTATAGGAGACTCCAAACCCATCCCATCAATATAAATCACATGAAAACCCTTGAAATGCATGCTACCAGGAAATGGGAGAGATTCAGAGAAATTACATTGTTTCTTGGCCCAAGGAACTGACAATCTTTACAAGGAGAGGCAAAAACATAAGTATATGAAAAATAAAATGACAGTAATAGCCATGAAAGAATTTCTACATTGTTTAAGAATTCACACTTAGGGGAGGTGGGTGAAAGGTCAAGGAAAGCTCTATTAAGAATTTAGGTTTCTGAGTTGATTTGCGAGAGATGTGTACTGTGTGGGCAATGGTCTCTATTTGATGGGATTGCTATGAAGATTTAAAACAATGTAAGATTCTTGGCACAATGGCTGAGAGAAACCTTGATAAAGACTACTTCTTGATAAGAGGAGGCATTCCAAATGGTATCTGGCAAAATTTGATCTCTAGAACAGAGGAAGGAACTAAACCAGCTTTGTAAGAAAGGAACGAGTGAGGAATAATTGGTAAAAGTGGTTGTGTCTAGATTGCCCAGGGTCTCGCCTACAAGAGGAAGGCTTGAAGTTTATCCTGTGCATATTTTTATCAGAAGTATTATGATCAAGGACTTGTCCTAGGAGGACTGGATTATATACAGAAGGTGCCAATTAGCACAATCAACACAATTTTTTGTATATGTAGGTTTTCTCAAATATGATGTTATCTGCTAATCCTATGATTTTAGTGGGTTATATTTGGAAGCAAGATATATGGAAGAAAACTGGTATTTTATGTAGAATCTTTGTCCACCTTATTTCTTCTGTTATAAAAGTAGTCTACTAACAGCATAGGTAATACCATCCTGTCTCCTGTATGAGCGGCTCTCAATGTAATCAGAGCACAGAACCAAAGTACTGTGTTGATGAAGGAATCTAAAGTAGAGGTTCACTTAAGGACTAATGAGATAATACATGTTACAAAGCTGGTGAAGAATGTTCAGAGGAAACTTGCTGTTACAAACCAATGAAGTACAAAGAAAAGAATGAGACTCTTTCTAATTCCCATGCTCAGCTGCGTGTGTATGATTTATTTATTTTTCCAGTAATGACTTCTGGAGAAGGAGCATCAAGAGGTCAAAGCTGATAATGACTTGGAGAAGGTCAAGATGCCAGGATCAGTTCTAGTTATACCTGTTACCTTTGCTTTTAAGGTGACCAACAAACAAGCCTCAATACGGAGGTTTGAAGAAAATTCACGGCCACAGCCTATACCAATAAAGCATGAAATGAGGTGCTTATTGGTTGCTGTCTAGAAGCTTCACTTTAGGGCAGAGCTTTATGGCCCTGGTGCCATTGAAAGGAATGTGACAGTGAAGGTGACAGGTGTGCTGAGGATGGCTGGGCGGCTCTGGGAGCCTCCTGGGGAGCAGCCTCTTACCTCTACCAGCCTTATTCATTTTATCTATTTTAAACATGCCTGATTTCATAAATGTGCATGAAACAAAACCAGGAGTGAAACACTGCCTTAACCTGTCTTGAAAGGGGAGCTGGTTTAGTGTGTGTAAGTGCTTATTTCTAATCTTTTCTTGAAAGAGGCTGAGATGGACTAAAGAATACAAAGTGTTAGGACCAACTTTCAGCGCATAAAATAACAAAAGTAAAAATGACAGCTAAGCCAATGAAAAATATGGTCCAAGCCTCAAACTTTCCCAAGAATCTATGCACAGGGACAAAACTAACCAAGTACCTTATTTTCCACACTGATTCATGCATAATATAACTTAGAACAGGCCATCTTCCCTTACATTTTAGATGAGAATGGGGAACAGGAAGAACAAAGAATATAGTAGTTCAATGATATGCGGGAGTGAGGCCTGGGCTTCTGTCTGATGCTGTTTTCATCAAGTTAAATGTCCTTGTTTTGGGGTAAGACTACAGAGACCTTGTCTTTTTGTTTTACTGTGTGCTTCTTCCGTTAAATGACTTTCCAGAGGCCGTGTGGTTGGTGGGAAAAGTCCACCCCATTTCACTACTAGCTTAGTTTTATTTGATTTGTTTTAGGGACCATGGCTAAAAATATCACAAAAGACCAGCTAGCTAAGTTTTTGAATCTCTAGAAAAACTTTCAAACTCCATAGCCTATGCTCATTATCAAAGACCCTTTGAAAAGGTCACTGGGGCATTTTACCAAGGATAAGTTACTCTTTCCTGATATTCCCTGAATATCAGATTGTACTGGGTCTTGGGGAACATCAGCAAAGACCAAGTCTAAATTCCCACCTGTGCCAGAGAAAGAACACATGTGGAAACAAAGGTTTTTACCACCAGTATAGAGCTTAAAGATCGCTGAGAAGTCAAGAGTTTGCTGGCTTCACAAAGTGAAGCACTTGTGGATAAAGACAGAAATCATGTCAACACCAATAGGAAAACAAGAACATAGGAAAAACAATCGAGATGATTGTTCCTTACTGATGACTGTGTAGTTTGATGCTATAGCTGCTGTCTTGAATCTGCTGTCCATCACAGCTTGTTATGGGCCTATGTCTAGTTTATGAATTCCCTCAGCAGACTGTCAGTCTCCACTATTAATGCCCAAGCTGCCATATATGTCTGCCCCAGAAATTCCAGTACAGCCTTCCTGGCCAAGTACAAGGTGGTGGTCAGGGTTACTTTTATTTCATTACTGGCATCAAAGCCTTTCTTGGAAACCTCTGGTGGGAGAGTAGGTTTGGTGGGGGGTTTGGAAAAACCTCTAAGAACAGGTTACAGTTTTGCAATAAACTTGGATGGCGGGACTCAGACCTTGACCTGGGGAGGCCCAAGGACCAGTTTATCAACGACACTTCTGCACACAGCCACTAGGACATTTTTATAGAGCAAGCATCTGCTCGTCTCAGAGATAGAAGGCTCCCTGGACATGGATCTCACTGAGAGTGACAATAGTAAGTTAATAGTAGAAAATGATTCAACTTCACAAATATATAAAGGTTACCACTTTAAAGAAAGCATCTGTCATTATTTCCAGTTTTCTGTGTTCATCAATAATAAAACAATGGACATTTTTGTTGTTTTTGTTTGGATCTTGAAGCTTCCTTAAAAGCCCATAGGCTAAAAGATTGGTTGTTAGTCTGTGGTACTGGGGATTGTGGAACCTTTAAGAGGTGGGGCCCAGCAGAAGGGAGGTAGGTCAGTGAGGGCATGCCTTTGAAGGAGATATTGGGATCCTAGCCCCTTCCTCTTTCTCACTTTTACTTTCTCACCTTCAGGAGGTGAACAGGTTTCCTTTGCCACATGCTTAACCCATGATGTTCTGCCTCATCGCAGGCCCCAAAACAACAGAGCCAACTAACTGTGGACTGAGCCAAAATATGTCTTTCCTTCTTTTACATTGATTTTCTCAGTTATTTTGTCATAGCAACAAGAATCTAACACATTTGTATCCAAATATTTGTTCAAAACTTTTTAGGAATTTAAGATGCAATTGTTATAGTTTGTTCTTACCCTTGGCTCTGGTCTGGAAACCACTTTACTTTCTCTTGAGCCCAATTTTAAGGCCTGAAAAAATGTTTAATACTGAGAAAAATGGGGCATAAATGCCCAGGAAGTATTTAAAGTGTATTCTCACTTTAAATCAGGAAGGATATTTCTGCACTACTGGTAGGTGGCTTCTAAGAATTGTCCAGCTTCAAGTGATAGTTGGCCTCCTGAATCACAACCTAGAGAAGGAAGCAGGCTGCTCCTTTATGACATTAACTGATACCAAAAAAAAAAAATGCCTTCTTAATTTTTTGAGGAAATAATATTGTGAAAAAGAATATGTGGGTCTTTGGTAAAGAAGCCTACCTATCAAATGCCAGGCAATGAACAAGCCAGGAACTTCACTGCAAAATTTCTTAATTAGTTGAACATCCCATATCCCTGGCAAGGTTGTTGTCTTGGCTGAAGAAGCTATAGAAGGGGTCTCTATGCAGAAGGGACATTAACATTTAGTATCTTTATTTTTCCTGTCTGCTCTGATAGATAATATTCAATAGTGACATAATATTTGCAGGGAGATTTTAAAAGGCATAGCTTTGAGTCTAAATTTTAATATTTTCCATGACTTTTCTAGTTTATCATCTTGTGGATTCTGTGGAAAAGAACCTGCAATTTCAGCCTGAAGCTTCAGCAAAGGGTTTATGCAGTTGGACTGGTTTGCTGCGTTGCTCCAACTACCAACACAGCTGATCTGGGCTGTAGGTAGGTGGTGGCCATGGGAGGTGAAGACCATGCTTGTAGGAGGTTGGCATATGGGGAGGAGGCACTGGGCCTCTAAGATCTGGCTGTGCTGGGAGAATGGGCAACTAATGGCTAAGAGTCTGAGAACTTTGTGCTGCCAAAGAAAAGTGAGCTGGTGGAATGGAAGCAGATTACCAGCATGGATGGTGCTCTTGCCAGGAGAATCCACACAGTGCTTACTTAAAGCTAGTGCCATTCTAAGCATTTCCTTTAACCTTTGTTACAACCCCATGACATGGGGATTAAAATCATCTTTTCTTTACAAGCAAGAAAACTGAGGTCCAAAGAGGTCATGTGACTTCCTCAAGGTCACATGGCTAGTAAATGATGGATCCAGGTTTCAGATCCAGGCAGTATAATTGCAGCATCTGAGCTGTTAACTATGCTACTGTCTTGCCTAAATGTAACGGAGCACCTCCCCAAGGCATCAGAGCCCTTGTCCATCAATAAGAAGGCTTCAGTAGCCACGGTAAACAAATAAAGAACAGTGAAATGTGTTAGTGATCTGTGGGCTAGGGAAAGACATGAAAAGAACAATGCCAAGCCCTGGGAATGATCGTGACCCCCAAGCACCTGAGAGCATCACCCTGTGTCCGTCTCATAGAACCCAGGCACCTTGGTATTTTGACAATGAATATGAGGCCCAACGATGGCTCTTTGTCATTCATGAGGCACTTAGCATTTCTCTTCAAAATTAGAGATCAAAATCATTACAGAAGTTAAGTAGGAAAGAGCAGCAGCTCCAGGAAGCTTTTAGGTGCTTGCTGCAAATTATGTGTTGTAAATGCAATGGGTCATCAGTGTAATAGCTGCTTTTGCCACAGAGCATGGGGCAACCTGTACTTCAGACTCGTTAAATTGGAAAGAAATAAATATGTGATAAAAGAAGCCATGAGATATCATGAACTAATACAATATATTTCCACTCTCCAGGGTGAGGTAAAATAACATCATTTGAAACTGGTTTGAGTTTTTTTGTTTTTTTTTTTTTCTTTTTGAGGTCAATGTGTTGTCACTTGGTAGGCAGAAAAATTCACACATTAATTGTAAACATTAGACCTGTTGTTTTTTCCAAATGTATTTATGCAACACACACACACACACACACACACACACACACACACCCTTATACATTTAGAAAGAAAGCAATCACATTTTAAATAAAGCTGAGACCTTAAATACATGCTTAAAATTTTCACTGTGGTCGTATACTTTTTATTTTTATTCCAGTCCTCTAGGTATTCCGCCCCAATAAACAATTTGAATGACTGGAATAGCTACAAAAGCTCTCTGTGAATATTTTCCCCAAGTGTAAATTATTGGAGGGCTGTTTATATAATTCATGAAAATCTTTAGTCTTGTGTCCTTTTAATCTTGGTGAATCCATCCCGCTGACAGAATACTGCTTTTAGTCTATGCTTAAAGATTGGATTTATTTCTTCAGCTTATCATGAAGAAAAACAGAAATGAAATTGTACTTTCAGATGTATGTAATTTGGCTTCTGCACATATTTGCTAAGGTTTAACGCTTCTGTAGTTTTCTCTCTTGAATTTGTCAAGGCTCAAGCTAAATGGGGGCAGTTCTCTCCATGTAGTTCAGGTGAGTTTTTGATAACATTAGCTTTATCATATAAAGTTCTTACTCATTCCCAGTAATTTAATTTCTTGAGTATTGCTTAATACTCACACCTCCTGTAACTTACATGTGCTGGAAACTACCATAATTACAAGAATTTTAGGACTACAACATGGTGCAACTATTCTTACTTTTTCTTTTTTTCTTTTTGAATTTTAATAAATGCAAGTTTTATTTGGGTCAGTATTAGTATTTTAATGCAAAAAGATTACATATAAGATATACATTTTCACTTCATACAACATTCACAGATTTGGATTTATTCTCTACATGGTGCCGAGAATCGAACCCAATGCCTCACACATGCTAGGCAAGCGCTCTACCACTGAGCTACAACCCCAGCCCTATTTTTTCTTTTAATGCTCCTCTGTTCTGGTGTTTCTACCCGTAACATTTTGGGCTAAGTCACTTCAGCATAAAAAATGATAGGCTGTTCTCTCCCTTCTTCTGTCCTGCTGCTTGCTGGCTGCTGAAAGAGTTCTGGAATGTTGATGCTGAAATGAAAGCAATCAAGGAAGCTGGAGTGTTCGCCAAAATAGATGATTGGGAGAGAAATGAGACCTCTGTCACCTGTTGTACAGACTTACAGAACCTTGGAGTTGGAGGAACCTCCAATGTCAGACTCATCTATTTCTCCTCATGTATAATGTTATTACCTGAGGGGAGGGTTCCAGTGTCTCTAGCCCCCAGGGCTGTTTTAATAGCCTCCTGTCTGTGTCTGTGCTTTTACTCTTGCTCCCCTCCACCCGGCTCCATCCTGATTTCATTTTCCACAAGCAGCTGGACTCATCTTTGAAAACAATAATTCAGATTTCAGTCTATAGCTTAAAATCTTCTCACACATTCAGACTGCAATACTGACTTCAGACCAAGTGTGTATAAAGCCTGCACCGTCTGAACTCTGCTTCATTCCGTGTCTTGATCTCACACCACTCTCCCTTGCTCACTACACACAGTCACACTGGGCTCATGTATATTTCTTGAATACCAAGCTCCTTCCTACCTGAAGGCCTGGATCGCCCTCCCCCTAGGTCTTCTGCATGCCTGGTCTCATTGTATGAACAGCTCTCAATCAAAAGAGAAGCATTCCCGGACCGACTCAGAAAAAGGAGCACCTTTCTTTTCACAGCAACATTGCCACATCCCTCTGTTTCATTTTCTTCCAAACTTACACATGAATGAAGTGCCTTTATTGGGGTTGAGGAGGTGGGAGGGGGGCGTTAGTTGTGGTGTTGCATTGTTTTTGAGCCAAAGTTCTGCAACATTGGGCTTGTCAATGGTAAGGATGGTTTAGGTTTATCTGCGCTCAGAGCCTCTGACTTTCAGACTATTCAATGTGTCTACAACCATCCTCTGATCTATTTGTCCATTATCTCTACCATTAGAATGAATAAAAAAAAACAAGACCCTTTATGAAAATGCAGGCAAATCAGCCACTTACTTATAGTGGCTCCAGACTCAGGCCTGTTCAGGGAGCTGATGATGACAAAGCCAAAGCCCTCGTTCTCTTTGCGGTGAATGACCACGTCACTGGTCTGCAGGCTGTGGGAGGTAAAGCCTTCAGGGGGAGAGGCGTTGCTGCTGGGGGCTGCGTGGTTGCTGTTGGTGTAAGTTGCGTAGTCGCTGCGTGGAGAGCTGTGGTGGGTTGACACAGAGCCTGGACTCCTCCCGTTCTCAGGGCAGGGCTCCCCTGGAACACAGTGGACACAGGAACTCCATTATTCAATGAAAGTCTCAAAGAATTCTTCCTATGTACTAGGCAGTGTCCTAGACGGTGGCAGAGCTATAAGACTGGTTGACTGGTTCTCGTTCCCCTAAATAGGTGAGCATTTGGAGGACTATGAAACTAGCTATGGAGCCTGCCAGGTCATGGCCCACCCAGTTCTAGCCTTCATAGAAAACGTAGGCTAAACCCACCATCAGCCCCCTCTGCACTCCTGGTTTGTATCTTCCTCTTGCTATGACAGCAGATTTCTTAGACAATATTCATTTTTAGACATTGTGTTTCTTAGATGCATAATAATCGACCAAAGATGACCAAAAACCAAATAGAATCCTAAACTTTACTGCGCATCACTTAAATAACTTATAAAAAGTACACCTTTAAGGCCCATCATGGAACGTTGTTTTCAATAGGTCTGAGGTGCAGGTATCTGGGTGAAGTTTCAAGGCCTTTGAGTAATGGGGCTGCAGATGTTAAGTAAGGCGAACAACTCAGGAGACGTCCACATAAAGTTCCCTACCATCACTTTTTTTGAGAGCCATAGTTCTACTTTATGATATTCTGCTAGCCTAGAGTGTGTCTCTTCATGTGTCTGGGAAATATACTGCTTAAAAGCAGAATACATGTTTTTTTTTTTTTTTTTTTTTTTTTTTTTTTTTTTTTTTAATATGCCTACCATACCTCAATAAAGTGATTTAAAAGAATTTAAAAAATAGAAGTTTTTATCTCTTTTTAAAAAAGTAGTTTGTTCACTCTAGGATCAAATTTCATAATGATATTAGGCTAGGGAATTAGGAATTTTGAATCTCTATGGAGGTGTTGAAGATTTTGCTCATTTACATTCCATATTACAAAATATATTCTATTATCAACCAGATAAAACAAGCCAATACTTCTCCAAGCAAGCAAGCATATTTATGTGGCAGAATGATACAAAGTTGGCAGCCAAGAGAGGCTAGTTTTTGAAATGAAAGTTGATCTGTCATCCAGAAAGAATTTTGTCATTTTAATTTAATACCTATGTATTGGCACTGTGATTAAAATAAATGAAGCAGGCACCTAGAGTACTATAATTAGAAATAGGACCATTTCATTTCCTTCTTAAAAGTTGATTAGTGTACTAAAAGATTTTATAAAACAGAGGAACAAAAAAAAATGGAAAATGATGACAATCAGTGATTCCTTTTTGGGTCTTTGGATCATCTGTCTTATTTAGAACACTAGAAGTGTTTCATGTGGCAAGTCAAAAATAATCAGCAAAAGTTCCAGTGAAGGGTCTTCACTATATAAGCTGCAATTCCATTCATGCTATTGTTTGGATCTGGGATGTCCATCCAGAGCCCATGTGTTAAAGGTTGTGTTTCTAGTCCTTGTGCTATTCTGAGGTGATGAAAATATTAAGAGGTGAGGCCTAATAGAAAGGGCCGTTGGTAATGTGCCCTTGAAGCATATAATGGGATGCCAATCCCTCCTCTTCCTCCACTCCTTTCTGTCCTTCCCTGGCCATGAGGTAAATGGCACTGTTCTTCTGTACACTCCCACCATGATGGGTTGCCATAAGCCCAAAGCAACAGGGTCAATGAGTCATGAACTGAAACCTGCAAAAACTATGAACCAAAATAAACCTTTTCTTTTCATAAGCTGATTTATCTCAGGTATTTGTTATAGCAATGGGAAGTTGGCTAACAATTGTGAAATGAAAAAGAAGGAATAGAGACTAAAAGTATATTTACACTGATAACTCATAAAGGAGGTGCCTTTATTCTTATGTCTGGATCTTAAAAACAGTGTGACATCAATTAAAAATTTAAAGAAAGGAGGTACAATGCAAAATTAATTACTAAATAACCAAAAATAAATTTAAATGTCCTTACAAAAATATACTAATTTCTTGTTTGTACTTTACAGAATGGATGAGACCCAGGCTATTGCTCTTATTTTTGATGAATTTGATTTTTGTTTTTAAGATCTAATTAATAAGATTTTTAATTAAAAAAGGATACTTTTCATTCATAAGAAATGTACCACAGTCATAAAAGAACAAAATGCCAATGTCAAAGCCTTTCCTTCTTTTGAACTAAATTTTAAAATTTCTCCCTGTAAGATGTACTCTTCCTGGTAGAAAATGTTATATACAAAGACAAGCTGTTATTGTCTTGGCAAAGTACATGTCCTTTATCAGTCCTTGTGCAAGTTGGAAATAAAGTGATTAGAGATAGTCTGGAAGAAGAAAAACAAACAATTATTATGCTGCTACATTAAATTGAAAATCTCCTCAAGTTATTGGACCAAATCAGTAACTAAATGTCATAGACAGTGACAAGAGAGATCTCATTTTCTGGCTGTCATATTTTAGGGGGTTGAGTGCTGTGGTTGTCAGTAAATCAGCAAAAAAGAAGAATTATCTGTCTTTGCAGTAAATAGCTGGGAGTGGCTATACCACAGGTTCTACAGAGAGAAAAAAAAATCACTGAGTGAATGTGAATGGTCCTGGGTAAGTGGAAGAGTCTAATACAGGAGAAGGCTTCTCCATTGCTTTTGAACTCCTCTTTCAACATGTAAGAAAAAGAGTTCTTTACCATTATCAAAGCAAGAATATTTTAAATCAGGAAGTTAAGGACATTTCCAAGTTCTTTGTGGCTTGTCCTGGGTCCCTGGGTTTTGAAAACTGGTAGCATGACTGTTTTTAAGGAATGGACCAAACACCATTTTCCATTCAACTGGTTCTGGATCCAAATGAGATTATGTTCTTTCCAACAATCCTTCCTGGTATAGGACATCAGTACTATTGTTGTAGAGCAATATAGAAAATGTCATAAATTAACTAAATACCATATGCATTTTTTAAAGAAATTATGAATTTCCAAGATCCCAGATTGACTCTTCTGACTCATTCACAAATGGATGTACAGAATTCAGTCACTTAATATTTACCAAAAGTCAAACAATTACTTTTTAGGTTAAGCTTCTGTTTGTTCCCACCAGTGACACTGGAAATCATCACTGTGCTGACTAGGAGAGGGTCTCCTTTTGGGAGGGCAGGCATTATTGGACAGTGCCTGCCAGGTAAGATGGCCTGGACCAGAACATTAACTACTGGTCAGGGTTGCTTCTGGTTTGCATAGCGCTGGCCTGTACTTTGCTTATTAATTGTTAGAACTAATTGACGATGTTGATAAATAGGGAGATTTTAGAGAAACAGGGACTTCTAGTTTCTCTTGAAACTTTTGAAAATAATCAGCTAGATCTGGGTAATGGCTGCTGTCTTGACTAGGTATGTGTTTGCAGGTTGCCTGGTCCTGACCACTCCCTAGTGCTTCTTTGCAAATAGCTCATTTACTTGTTTGCTCATAGAGTGAGGAATCCACGGGGTCAAAGGGACTTGTTTAACCAGACCTTCATTTTCCTTCTACATGTACACACTGGGCACCAGGACTCCAGGATTCTGCAACCAGATAGACCTGGGATGCTTTCAGATGGTGCCTAGGCCTCTTCTCAGGACTGTCCTACTGGAGGATGACAGCACTTCAGATGGGCAGATCTTGCCTTGAGGCTTGGTTGAAGCAATGGGGCATGTGTGTGGACAGAGCTTGAATAAGTGGGCTGGGTGTTCACATGTATGTGCACCAGGACTTTCCGGTACCTCATGGAGCAGGGATAGCCCAGGATGTAGCACTGCAAATGGCCACAGCTGGCCTGCTGTGGCATTTGTGTGAGCACTCCTGGTTCATAGTTATCGAGAAAGACAACTTACTGAAATGAGTGACATGCTAATAGGCAAAGGACAATGGAATTCATTTAGAAGGGACAAAACATAGGAACCAGGGCCAGTGAATGCACTGTCACCTGAAATATTGGCTGAACTTTTCACCCTGCTGCCAAGAAATCCTTCCTTTTCTCAGCATCAGGCCAAGAATTAGACTTTCCTTCCGGTGTCAGAGAAAGATGCGGAAAGCTTTAAGATTGACTCCAACATGTTTTGATTAAGTCATACTACTTTCAGATTCTAGATTTACATTTTAGGAAATTCTTTAGACACTGTCCTCTCAAACAAATGGTGTGCACTCAAAATAATGTCATTAGGCTGATCATCTCAAAGCTAAGCTACAAACATATCCACACTTATACTTACGGTATAATAATTAAAGCCACTCTTCCAATGTCCTTGAGGAAAAATATAGCTACTTTTTGAGTAAATGGTATACTAATTCAAGGTGCAAGATCTGTACTACAATTATCTGGTAAATAAAATTGGAGGCATTACTGAATAGTTCGTTCCTTACTTAACAATTTCTCACTTTTGAGGGTCTAGTTTGACATTGCTTAACTGAAAAATTTGTCCTTCTGTCTGTAATGTGTACATTTTTTTATAATTTAATATTTGGAGCAGGCTTTTGGGTTATTTTAACTTTTGCCCAATGTTTACTAACTGTCTTTGTCTCATCATGAATGTATTCTTTTTCTGAAGCATCAGTTAGGAAGCCAGTGCCCTCTGCCTTTGAGGTGGGGCAGGGCATTTGTACATGCTGAGGCTAGGATAAGACTGAAGGGTATAATCTCTGGAACTTCTCTTAGGCCCAACCTTTTATGTGTCATATTGCCACTCCTTCATGTGAGAAGGTGGCAGTAATGCCCTTTTCCTATCCCTTTGTTTCTGTCCAAGCTGACTGCTAACTTCCCTTCAGCTCAGAGCCATCCCATCCTAAGCCAGGCTTGCTCCTCCCGCTGCCTTGTTTAGAGAATCATAACAACAACAACAGTGATAATAATGCTTGAAAAGTCATCTCCACCGTCATATTCATTTGTGGTTGTCCTTTCTCACTGTGAAGAAATGGCAGCCATGGAAAAAGTCATCCTCCTATGACTTTTAAATCTTGTCTATTCTGTTTTTGGGCATTTACTTTACTCTCAAAGTATCCTTTGCTAAACTTAATCATTTTCAATACTGATGAAGCTTTCAAGGAAGAGTGGGCTGAATTAACTTGGAAACTCTCCTGGTGTGAACAAGCAGTCTACAGCAGAACATTTTCAAAAATTAAATGCACTTGAAATGCACTCAAAAGCCTAACAGAATAAAGTTGGTAAGAACTGCAGCAAAGAGCATCTTTACAGAAGTCACACGATCTACAAATTGCAAGAATACATTTGTGTAGCATTTGGCATATATTCCAACAGCTTGGGTTGATTAGAACAAAATTTAATTTGCAATAATCAGCCAGTGGCAAGGGGAGCGTGAAATTATGTTGGTACATTGGTTTTGCACTTTGCCGTATATTTCCTTGTAAATCAGGTATCTTTTTAATTTATCTTTAGGTTACAGAACATATAGCATAGCAAACTTTTTATTAAAAATCACTCTGCAGGGAGAGAGAGAGTTAAATGTTAACCAAGCAAGCACTGTCTTCCTCTTGGCTTCTCGCCCAAGGATAAGGCATAACTCAAGGTGTTTTACTTCTTTGGGTCAAGTGGTGTGCTATGAATTTCTGAAGACAAATGGCAACTCTTAGTAAAACCTCCATACAATATAAAATATATAGCAGTCTCTACTGGTGAGGGCTGACAATTCTTCTGACTTACTCTTTTAAATGATTGCCCTTGTTCAAAGTCTAGTTTCTAGAGGACTCAAAAAGAAAAGGATATTTAGTCTCATAAATCATGTCTTCTCTAGTCATTCACAGCCTGTGATTAGCAGGTAGCCCTTGTTTTTGATTTCAATGTTATATAAAAGCATATATAAAAGTCTCCTTAAGTTAGGGAGTAACATTCATTAAAGATTGGTCTTTGAATTCACCAGGGGAGGGATGCTGTCTTAAAGTGGGGAGGGGGCCTGAAAGTGGCATAAGGAAATAAAAGCATTGGCCCAGAGGTAAGACTTCATTTCTATGTTGGCACTAACTCATGGAAGCCACCATCCCTCTGGGCCTCAGTCTTCTAATATGTAATGAGAAGAAGCCATGAAATTCCCTTCTAATTTTAGAACTGGATTAGTCTGTATGAGGGATGGTCAAGGGGCTGAACAGAGAGGCCAGCTGGCCCCTGGGACAGAGGTGAGAGCAAAACATTGGAGTTGCTACTTCTGTGATTCACTGGACAAGGAATGGTTTGTTCTTACAGGAGATCCATAATCCCAGAGTTATTTAATATTCATATTACAAAAACAATATGGTGTTTATAACAGACATATTCCTTAAGCATATAAATCTTTTTTGGGGGGGGTTAAATAGTGATGAGAAGGAAATTAGATCACATCATAAATATGCAGTCTGACTTTTAAAAGTATGTCTTTGGTGAATTCTTTTATGAAGCTAAGAAATGGTTGTGAAGGGAATAATTACTCTAATTTATCTGTTTCATAAGTTTGGAGCCATATGAATTATGTTTTCTCAGAGTGAAAGCTGTATTTTTCAATACAGGCTAACAGTTTTATTGTTACCTTTTATCAGGCTCTACAATGAAAGCTAATTTTCCATCCTGGTTTCCTTATTATGGCACCAAAAAAATACTGTAGTTCTTTGTTTGTAAATACAACGAGGAACACTTTCCAAAGGCATATTTTCCATTATTATAATGTTCTTCTTATAACTAGCATGTACCAAAAACCAAAGAGCATACATATCTTAAAATAGCCCCAGGCTTTGCTAGAAATTTTTAATGACTACATTTAAAATGTAGGCCTCAAAGACTATTTGGATTTTCATACTAGTGTACTTTCAAAATCATAGTTGCTTTTAGAATATCTAGGTTGTTACCATTCTTATATAATACAGAAACTGATTTAAAGATTTGTTTCAAGTGTCCATATAAAAGCATCTCACCACCTAAGCTCCAACTACTGGCTCTAGGTACCTACCTCCACATAGCACCTTTCTTCTCACAGTGAGGTTAACCTGCCCATTGCGGGCTGCGTGGTGCATGAGGTCAATGACATAGCGGTGGGTCTTGCCAGCCACTGGAATCCCATCAACATAGACGAGCTCATCTCCTGGGTGTAGGCGGCCGTCTCTGTCGGCTGAGCCCATGGCAATGACAGCTCCAATCAAAATCTAGAAAAGCAGTGAGAAGGAAGGGACATTCACATTTCAAAAGTGTGTGTGTGTGTGTGTGTGTGTGTGCGCGCGCGCGCGCGCGCGCGCGATGTACTTGAAAATTGAGAGGCTGGAAGGATGCCTTGCCAATTCGTTCAGCTTGCTAACTCCTAGAGAAATAAATGTTTAGAACTTACAGCTCATTGCTGTAAAGTTTAGGGACACTTGCCTCCTGGCTTATAAGTGTTCCCCCTTAGGGAAAATTCTAACTTAAGATAATGATGCTATTGGCTCAAGCCTGTAATCCCAGTACTTAGGGAGGTTGAGACAGGAGAATCGCGAGTTCAAAGCCAGCCTCAGCAATGGCGAGGCACTAAGCAACTCAGTGAGACCCTGTCTCTACATAAAACACAAAATGGGGCTGGGGATGGTTGAGTGCCCCTGAGTTCAATCTCCAGTACCAAAAACAAAAAAACAAAAAAGATAATGATGCTAATTGGCTAGCACACATGAACTCTGCATTGAAATGAGGTGGGGATCGAATCCTGGATCCAGTTCTTATTTGGGTGACCTTGGGCAAGGCTTCTTAACCTCTGTGAGCCTCAGTTTCTTTACCTGCAAAATGAGGAAAATAATAATAGGACCTATTTTGTAGGGTTACTGAGAGAATTGAATGAAATTACACATGTGGAGCATTTAACCTTTTTCTAGGCACATAGTGCTCAAAAAATGTCAAGAAGGAATCCAGCTGCTGTACATTATTAAATTCTGATGAAGGTTCAAAGTTCTCTTTTTAATTGAATTTAATCTTTTTAGCTTTGCTTTGGTGGCGAGTAGGAGAAAACAAAACAGCAAAACAAAATTCGTAGTTGTCTTTTTCTGGCCAATTGAATTACTCAAAAAAGCTCAGTCAAATCTTCTCTTCTCTAAATTTTGTTCCTGTGAATATTTCCTCAGAGCACAATTCTGCCTGCCCCTGGAGTGCTTATGCTGTGTCAAGTCATATCGTGCCAGGAAATGAGGAGGTACACATCCGGGAACTGTGGATATTGGTATGATTCTCTCAACTAGACACTCTGATAAGAGGAAACATACGGTTTCCCACACCCCATTAGAAACTTTCGATCTGGAGCCCATTAGCGAGGCATTTTCTTTCTTTCTTAGAGTAAAGAAAATAGTATCAAACATTTTAGTTTTGCTGTTTAATCTTCAAATAATTTCTTCGATTCTTGAATGACTTTTCTTTTCTTTTTCTTTTGGCAGTGGCTAAGCCACATTGTATTGAAGGCAGTCATCACCATTGACCCGATGATATCACAGAAGCCTTACTCCTGCTGCTTTTCCCCTATACCTGGGGGGTGGGGAACAGATTGCTTTCATGTTAAACATGAGTGTTTAGATGAGTGTTCATGATTGCTATCACAGGAAAGGCCTTGCATCTCCTGCCTTAGACTGACTGCATAGAATAGTTCTTTAGTCCAGAAGCTGGGCATGCTTCCGACAACCTCCGTTTTCCCTTCTTGTCATGCCAACCTGGATTTATGAATTTCTTTCAAAGATGTTCTAATCCGTCCTTCAAAAGGCTGAATCCACTATGGAGTACTTCAAAGACTTTGTATGTGCTTTGTGTAAAATCCAGTTAATATGAATGTTTGTATTTCTCCCACTGCCCCCATGAAAAGCTACATTTAGTTAGGTTAGCCCAAAGAAAATGTTTCAACCTTTATATTTCCTGGACACTTAAGTATAAGGGTTTATATATCTAGTTATAGAGAAAAAAGTGGTCTGTGAACTTCTTGGCTGATTAATTATCAATTTTGAGGTATAGTTCTGATTCTACATAATGAAAGTGAAACAAAAAGTAGGTGTTACAACTGAGAGGGCCATAGCTGTAAATGGGTTCTGTATAAAAATAAGGAAGGCAAAGCTTCACATTGAAATATGCCTATTCCTCTCTTGCTATAGGAAAACAGCAAAGATACACAGGTACTCTTGAAGTTACATTATGTGCTAATAATTTAACATTAAAAGATCCCAGTAAAACATCTGCTTTCCTGCCATATGGCTGTGAAATGAAGTACTCTCATCATCAATTCACTTATTAAAAAATATTCATTGAGCCTAAGGATAATTTTAAGTGCTTGGAATCCATCAGTGAGTAATAACAAAAATCCCTGCCCTATAGAGCTTCCATTCTAGTGGTTACATTATTGATAAAGGTATAAATTACATGCTATGCAGGAAGCCATGTACTATAGAAAAATAGAGCAAGGTGTGTGTGGGGTGTCAATCATGTAGCCAAGGTTCTTTAAAGTAGGAAACTTTGAGATTGACATTTGAGCTAACAGTGAAGTTCACTGGATTCACTTCATAAAACCTTGATGCTTTAGTTTTTCAAATCTTCCTTTACTTTGTTCTCTCAAATTTTATGTATTTCTAAACCATACATTCAATTTATACTTTGAGTATCTAAAACAGAAAAATTCAACATAATACTTTAATATAATTTATTATGTAGTATGCATAATTATTACATATTATTATATAATTATGTAATTTATTCTCTATCTGGTTTCAAAAAGAGGTTGCTCTATTTATTAAAAATCTTGAATCGAGTTGAGCCTGGTACAGTGGGTGGGCATGAGAGGTGCTTGTCCATTAGCTATACATATTCACTCTATTACCAAGGCTCTGGGCATTCCCACCTGCTCCAGTGGTCATAGGATCCGTGGTTTCATCTCAGGCCTACTGAGAGACTGTCCTCAGGCATGTGGCCTTGGTGCCGTCATGCTCCTTCCATCAGGAGCTGCTGCCTGTGCTGGGCAGAGGCTTACCACTCACGATGGTACCACTTCCAGATCTCAGGCAGCAATGGCTCCTCAGCTGGTGGCAATTATGTCTGTGAATTATATTTCATTGCTGACACAGCAATAGCTCTGTGTCTATTTAGGAAAAAAGGACTTTTTTTTAAACTTCAAATATGATACGTTCACTTGACACATTCTATTATTTCCTGTTTGCCACTTTAACGCAGTACTGGATAATCTATGATTCCTTCTTGCCCTGTAACTCATGTTGGCTTCCCAATGTATATGCTGTCATGTTCGTTTAAGCTCTCGAGAACATGCTCTGGAATATCTGAGCCTTCAAGTTGGTGGTTCTCAAACTTTTGGGTGTACAGGAATCACCTGGTAAGCTTGTTAAAAACAGTTCTGGACCCACCTCTGGGAGTCTGATTCTGCGGAACTGGGATGTGGCCAGAGATTTTGCATACTTAACAAGCTCCCAGGACTTTTTGGATGATGCTGGTTCATGGATTAATCACACTTTAAGTAGAACTGCTCTGACCATTCTCATTTGGTCCAATAGCCACAGGCTTCATGGCCTCACTGGTCACATCCTAAGTCCACTGAGAGACTCTCCCCAGGTATGTGGGCTGAGCTCCCTGAACTGTGGCAATGATCATGGTCCAGGCCTGCTTAAAGTGGTTGGTTTCCTTACCCACCAAGTCACATCTTCCTTCTAGTCTTGCTGACCCTTGGCCACACTTCACCTCTCTACTACATCCTAATCGCTCTGGCCCTGAAGGAAGAGCTTCGTAGCCAAACAGATCAAGAAAGATTGTGTGTCCCCACAACTGATCCATGGCCCTGTCTTTCCAAATGCCTTTCCTACACAAACAAACAAACAAAAACCAACAAACCAAACAAACAAAGAAACAGAACAACTCTACAATTGTACTTTATCTCCGGCTGTGAGAACTCAGAACAAAACAGAGCATTTGATGTGAAATAATAGCAATTCACATTCAAGTGGCTGATACCCTAGTGAGCCAGGGAAAAGACTAATGCTAAAAAGAAAACAAAAACAAACAAGAAGCAAATAAGACCCAAAATGCTCTCTCCAGGCCTTTAAATTCCTTTAATTCTTTCCTCACCATCCACCTGATGTTAGTTCAACACCTGTAGATCTGCTCTGCAGTTAACTGTGGCTGGGACAACTTGCCACTGGGACAAATACTTGTTTCTGGAAGTTCTTCATGAATTTTCATGGGATTCCTGTGGCCAGGAGTAGGTTCGTCATCTCTTTCTTTGAATGGTTTTTCTCCACACAGGTCTTTCTTCATTGCAGTGTTTTTCTGGATCTTTCCATCTTGATGCTTTTTCATCTCTTTTCAACGCACAGCTGGAAATCCCATTTTTTTTTGTTCCTTTCTGGCAATTTTTTATTTCTATTTCTATTGTTATTTAACTGTGAAAAGTATTTCCTTTTGCAGGAAAAAATGCCCATATACTTTGTTTGAGCGGGAGTCCTGCTGTTCATTGTTTGTGGAGAGACTTGTCCTGTTTAATGTGCACCCTGGGATATCAATTTCATTTCATATACACGGAGGCAGAAACCTGTTTGATGTAACCTATGAGACCTCCTGTGGTTGGAAACCAGATCACCTTACACGCCTCTCCCTTTGTAGCACACCAGCAATTAAACCAGGTTAGTGCATTTGGTTTGTGTGTTATCTCTGGGCTTAGAAAGTAGGAAAACAGGAAGGAAGGGCAGATGGGAGATGTTTATAATAGACTCCCTCTTCCTGAGATGGTCATTCTGAGGTGGTCATTTTCTGGCTTTGCTTGTGTCAGGGAGATTTAGGTTTCTACTTTACGGCTTAAGTGTCAACTGTAACTTGCCATGGGAATGTGCCATGAGTCATTCAAATGAAGGAATAAACAGGAATAAATATAAATAAACACAAAAAGGATAACCAGCAATCCATGTCATTGGAGGAAGCTTATCATAAATACTTAAAGTCTACCTACTGAAGAGGAAAAAGAATTTAGGAACACATAGCCAATATTCAGAAAGTTTGGGTATTTGGAAACTTGTGTCCAAACCAGACAGAAAGATGTCCTGAGGCTGAGTGGAGACTGTGGCTGCATACACATACCTGAGCTTCAATTTGAGCAATGTATGTTCCAATTGGGTAACAATTCTCTGGCTTTTGTGTTATGTGGTCTGGTGGGACCTGTTTTAAGCTAGCCAGAGCTATGCTCTTCACATAACTCAGTCAGGCAAGCCTTTCTACTTTTGGTAGAGGGGGGTTAATGGAAGATGCTATTTCCTGAATGGAAGGCTGGGTTATACCTCAAACAAAGTGTGAGCCAGCAAAATAAAAATTTCATATTTTAAAGACTGTATTAACATAAGCATCATGGAAGGAGCTGGAACTCCATTGCTTTGCCTTATATTTATTTTATACATTAGTGTTTTATTTTTATTTCTATATGGGAAATGGAACCTGACAGTATTTTCAGGGCTCTGAGCCTGTGAAGATCGTGATCTCGCCCTGTTTTAGACACACATGACATAAAATATTCACCTTTCCTATTTCTTTCAATCCAGTCCCTCAGGATGGGAGTCTCAAAGACAGTAGGATAACTGAGCAACATTGGTATTTAGGGGTTGGTGGGAACTGTGGCTGTGCTCAGTCTAAAAGGGACGGCTTAGTTTCGCTAGAGCCTATAGCACGTAGAGGCCAGAGAAAGTGTGAACTTCAGATCATTATTTGTTCTGAGAATCTCAGGTGACAGTTCTGTCTTGGTGAAAAGCACTTTTTAAAAAGTCTATTTAACAAATATATATTGTATCAGGCTCTGTGTTAGATGCGGAAGACACAAATACACTATTAATCCACAGTTCTTGCCTTTAAGAAACAAAGTGGTATAAGGAGAAAAGCAGGTCAGTCTGTGTATACTGGAATAAACAAGAGAATTCATCTATTTGGTAAAAACTCCTTAGGTTGGTCAGTTTGAGGTATTATGTTACTGTGAGTACAATGGATTCTACTTCAATTCATCCTCAAATGCCCTATAACTGTATAGTTAGTACTAAACATACTAGGTAAAGGATCTCACAGATTCACCCCAAATGGTATAAAAATACCTTACAGTAGTATTTTATTTGAAGCATGGTTTAATTTTGTTTTAGCCATTTGGTATCTTTAAAGCCTCTGGTTTTATAATAAAGAATTTGGCCTTAGTCTAAAGAGAGGTCTGGTCATTGTTCCTGGTTCTTGGAAGGTAACCTCCAGACTCTTGGAATAAGAAAGTCTTTGCTGTCCATGGTGAGTCCCTTAGACCATACCTGGTAGTTCAGCTTAAGGAGATGACTCAGCGTGGGGCCAGCCACACCATTAATCTTACCAGAAAGATCGATCATGTAATTAAAGGGTTGGGCCTTTGATGCCAGTATGACCTCTGGGGAGAAGAGTGAACTCAGTGCACAATAAATGATTCAATCAATAATGACCATGTAATTAAATTCCAATAAAAACTCTGGACACCAACGTTTAGATGAGCATCCCTGGTTGGAAATACTTGGTGGGTTCATACTAGAGGGAAACATGTCTCTGGTGAGGGTAGAAGCTTTATATTTGAAATGTTTCCAGACTTTTTTCCCCCTAATTTGTATCCTTTCCCTAAAATAAAACTAATTTTAAGTCTAACACTTTTTTGAGTTGTGAGTTGTTCTAGTGAATTGACAAACTAGAGAAAGGTTGTGTAAGTTCAGCACACAATGAACCTACTTCACAGCTGGGACCCCCAGTGGCCTTGGACTGACCTAGTTCTTCCTTTCACTTGCTTGTAGCTTTCAAGAATAATTATAGAACATTCTGAGAATGCAACATCCTCAGAGATGGAGGAGATAGATAAATCCTGAGGTCTATTCCAGTTCCTGATAGAGACAGGGCATCCTTCAATGCTTTACTTCAGAGTCATATTACTCAAGGGCATCAAACCAACAATGGACTGCTTTTGGAATTTCTCATCTATGATATAAGTGAGCAATGAGCGGTTGAGACTCCATCTGAACTGGGAAGATTTCTTGAGCCCTAGGGTCCAGCCCTCAATGAATCTCAGGCTTCTGCTGTCCTCTGCTTCCCCCCCCCTTTTTTTTTTAAAGCAACAAACCTGCTTCATGTAACTGCCTCATCTTACTTCATGTATGGATGTTTTTCCTCACTGGACTCAGCAAGTTGGTGACCAGTACACAGTGAACCTCTTTTACACAGAAACCCTCAAGTCTATGGCTTTGTTTAGAGTGTAGGTAGTTTGTAGACTTCTCTTAGACTCTGCAGGTTAGCAAACTTATTTTAGTTGATGTCAGGAATCTGAGGCAGATGTGTCAATGTGAAGGACTGACTGGAGGATCTTGAGTTTGGTTAACTCCAAATACTGGTACATTTGTCAGTGATGAGTACTAAATAGAAGAGGAAGATGAAGTGCCTGCTTAGAAGAAGTTTACAATTTTGCTGATCAAATGAAATAGGCAAACATATGAATGTGTTATAGAACAATTCTAAAGGAAGCTAGGTCAGATGAATAGCCTGTGGCAGCCAGGAGGTTTTGGAGTATAAATTGATGTGTTAAATGTTTACATATATGAAGGTATTTGTGAAGGTACCTCATAATATTTTTAGTTCTATATGTATGAAACAAGAGAGCTATAGAGAGGAATGAGGTTGGAGGGCTGACTAGGTGACTGAGGATCCCAGATAAACTCAGAATTAGGGGACAAAGGAGCAAAGCTGTGAAGGAGAGTAACATGAAACCGAGACTTGCTTCTACTACCTGTGACACAAGATCCTTAACTGAGTCCCTTAATAAATTGAAGCCTCAAGTTACTTGAGCCCTATGTATTTACCTTAGCATTCTCTCTCCTTCCAAAACACTCAGGAAAATCTTGCCAATCCTTGGAAAATGCAGTTTTATATCTTCTTTGGCAGCTGAAGATTTAGTGATATGCTGGTGGAATGTTGCTAAATTTTATCTCCAGGAATTAGGAAATATATATATTTTTTCCCCTGAGTGTCCCTATCCTCAGAGTCCAAGCTCATCTTCCTGGACTTTTCTGTCATAAGAGACATCAGTCATCTAGTTTAATTCTTCTTGCCGGGCCAAGGAAGCCTCTCCAGGTTCCCATCAGGTTGTCATTGACTGCTTAAATACCTATTGTGTGAAGAAGTTAACTCTCTATCAATGTAATCTACTTTATTTGGTGACAGTTTTAATTGTTATGGATCCCTTTCATCAGTTAGATTGACTTTTTTTTCTCCTAGAGATTTCTGCCCATCGGTTTTATTTTTGTTTCGGGGAACAAACTCCTAATATGAGAGACAAAGTTAATGACAATAAACATTTATTCAACATTTAATCTGATCCAGTCACAATACTAAGAGCTTTAATATATGCTATCTTTACTGCTTAAAGCCCTCCACAGTAGAAATAGGAGAACGTTCTCCTATTAGCCTCATCTTGCAGGCAAAGGGACTAAAGCTTAGAGTTTAAGTGCCTTGTAAGATACACTCAAGATACGTCTTTTACAGTGAGCATTTTATAGTTGATATTTGAGTACATGCTCATAAATCTAGTTTTGATGTATTTTCTGTGTATTAATGACTATTGTTATTTTATGCTTTCACCCGGAGGGGGCACACCACCCCTCCCACACACATATATGTATCTATCAATATAAAGATTTCTCCACTGCCCTTTCCAAATTCCCAATATTGTGTCAACTGGAATTGATTTCATCAACATTCTCAGGGTAATCCCTTAATTCAAATCTGGTTGAGATTTTATAGCACTCAGCTTGATTTTACTTCTACTTATCCCTGTGTTTTCTTTTCCTTCTTCTTTTGGCTGCAAACAAATATAATTCTGTCTGTTCAAGGCTCCTCTTCATGCGCACCTTCTAGATGCAGCATGTCTACTCATGAGCTGCTACACAGAGAGCCTGAGGCTTCAATACCATTAAATAATTGAAATACTCAAGAGGAGGAATCCGATCCATTATAAGAAAGAGTAATGTTCCTCTCCTAATGTGACTTGTGATAAGATTTTGGCTATGAAGACACCTGCGTGTTGTGAGAGCGTTTTGAAGAGAACAGCAAGGGGAAAAATACCCTACAAAAACCCTCAACCTTTTTTTAAATGTGAGTTCTAAAACATTTCCTCTCAACTGTAATACTGAATGATATTTTCCCTAGTGTTTAAACACGTAATAGAATCCAAAGTGTGGAAATAAATGAATTCAACTTACAGGCTGTCCAGGCTCATCTCCCCCAAGGATTCTGAAGCCAAATCCAGACTCCATCCTCCGAAGGTGGACATCCAATTCCTTATAATCTGGACCTGGTATAAAGGAGATCCCATTGAGTAATGGATCCTGCCTCCTCTCCACCCCCTGAGGAACTAAACACACCAATGATAAATTAATTTTGTGGATGTGATTAATGAGAGTGCTGTTAGAGTCAATGGAAAGCATAGAAGTTACAAAACCATGGCAGCAATGTAGTCCCACTAACAGTGCCCAGCCAAGGGCATTACTAGGGTATCACCAGAGAGGGAGAGAGTACAGAAATGTTCTGAGTAGAAAAAAATTATCCTTTTGTAATTTTTGATTTTCTTTAGAGCTTTTGAATTGCCCTCAAGAAGCCTGGCTATGGCGTGTAATCCCAGCACTTAGGGAGGCTGAGTCAGGAGAATTGTGAGTTCAAAGCCAGCCTCAGCAATGGTGAGGCGCTAAGCAACTCAGTGAGATCCTGTCTCTACGTAAAACACAAAATAGGGCTAGGGATGTGGCTCAGTGGTCTAGTGCCCTGAGTTCAATCTCCAGTACCAAAAAAAAAAAAAAAAAGAAGCCTGGCTATGACATCGAGGATGTTTACTCTGATCATGTCAGCAGTGAGAGAATAGGTGGTAAAACCTAGAACTACCTAGGAAAGTATTACCTAGTAGTTTACTAGTGTCTGTTTATGATTTGATGTGTACAGTTTAGGAGTCTGTGTATATGTGTATAGAATAAATCTTATGCCTGATAAAAATTATTTTTTAAGATTTTTATAATAATGATGCTGGGTTTATCTTGCTACCCAACACCCTGGGCTATTCCCAATGATATATGAAAGACAAGTCATTCACTTTTAATACGTGGGTAAATGCTGATATCTGTCTGGTGATCTCCTAAAAAAAGCTGAATCAGGCACCTAAGGTCTATATATTGTGTAAGACTCAATTACCATCAATCCCTTTTATGACTAAAGTACATGTAACTAATGTCTTTCTCATTCAATGAATAATGTAAACTCTCAAAGAAGAGTAACCAATTAGACCTCAACATCCACCAGTTATCTTTTATAAAGTATAAAAACATACATATTTTTAAAAGAGGAGAACTTAGAAGAGTTCAGTTCCTATTAAATTGTTAGAACTGAGTGGTAAAGGAGATACGAAAACTTTGCCCCACATTCTATGGAACATGATTGGCTTTTGAACTCAGTTAATTTTGGAGTCCATCTTATTTTGTATGAAATCACATATTGGAGTGTGCTAACCCTTTAGGAATCTGGAAGCAGATGGAACAACCCTACAAAATCATAGCTGGCACTTGCACTCCTCCTAAGAGATGGAGAAAAGCAAGGGGAGATGGGAGATGACAGGTAACGCCCAATCACTGTTCATAAAGTTGTTCAGAAAACTTCAGAAACAACTGTGTGTGCAATCTCTTCTCTAGATTGCTTTAATTTTTTTTTTTTTTTGGTACTGGAGATTGAACTCAGGGCCACTCGACCACTGAGCCACATCCCCAGCCCTATTTTGTGTTTTATGTAGAGACCAGGTCTCACTGAGTTGCTTAGTGCCTCGCCATTGCTGAGGCTGGCTTTGAACTCGCGATTCTCCTGTCTCAGCCTCCCTAAGTGCTGGGATTATAGGCTTGCGCCACCACGCCCGGCTAGATTGCTTTAATCTTAAAGGACCCTAGATCATATAAACACAAAAAATACAAATAGGAGGTGACATATTTTTGACATTTGACATAGTAAAGCAAGTCAATGTTTAACCAGAACTTTCTATCTACTCCCATACTCTTTTCACTTTTGCATAAGGTGAGAAATTGTTTCTCCAATGATTTCAGAACCTACACAGAACTCCTAAAGGAGTTTACTGCATGTTTCATCTTATTTGCTAAGCAAAGCTTTTCCTCTAAGGAGATGCTGAAATTATGATAATCCCAGTAATGGAACTGTGAGATGTATCCAGGTAGAAGGGGTTTGGCTGTGTCAGAGAATGGTGTTTCCTGGGGGGATAGGAAAACTTTCTTGAAGAATGGCTCAGCACCTTTTTTTTGTTGTTGTTAGGGAAAAAAAAAACCCCTAGATTTTAGCTAGTTAACTTATTTAACTCAGAGGATTAGAGAGGTGAATAAGGCATTTAACCTCCTTCTATTTTTAACATGCCTTTTACTGATTGTGATTCTCTTAAGTATTTCTCTGACCACTCCCCATGCCAATTTCAAATACTGGGTGGTTAAGTGCCAACATTTCATTTTTACCTTTCCATTCTAGGCAGAGATGGGCAACTTCATGGTACACAAGTGAGTAGACAGAGGCAAAGAGAGACTTGTTAGAAAAGTATGCCTGCTGATGTGTTTTATTTTTTTATTTCTTTGTTAATTTTGAACACAGATTCAGAGGCTGCAGGGCATGGAAATTTTAGAGAAATAGTCAGCTGGAAAAAAGTGTTAAGTGATAGATTGTGCCTTGAGGCAGCAGCTTTTTTTTTTTTTTAAAATAAGAGCTTTTAGAATGATAAATATTTCTTTGGTTTCTTTTTTCTTATCTTTGAGTCTGCTCTTAAAAAATAGCTAAAATGATAAGTACAAAGCTGGGAGATATTTTTTTTTCTTTCTCACTTTGTTTGATGTTTCTGACATTTGCTCTTCTGGCCTGATGACATGCTCAATGGTTGTATCATGCTTTATCTCTTCCCTAATTAATGTAAGTGAAGAATTCCCAGGGCCAATTCTTCACTTCTTTGCAACAGAAGTTAACATTCACCACCTCTCTATCTTGTTTATAAATAAACTATACACAAAGGAGTTTGTTAGATGAAGGGGTCTGGGAGATACCTGCCCAGACCTCAGTCACTGTGGCTGTCAATCAACCATGCCTCACTGGCATCCCTTTTCTCTTTTGCTTGCTTGTTTGTTTTCTTCCTGTGTCCTTTTCCGTTTTCTTCTTTTTTCTTAGCCCTTTTTTTGCAGAACTACTCTTAGATATTATGGATACAACTCAAGAGGAGGCAGTGCTTGTGAAGAAATGAACCAAGATTCTTTGGACATCAGTGTTCTCTGGCCAGCCATGGGCAATGTTGTTTTCATCCTTGGAAGTTGCGTCCCAGGAGACGGAGGCATTATGAAATAAAACATCTCATGATATTCTTCCCAAATAGGATTTTATATGACCGATATGACAAGGCACTGGGATAAAATTTATAAATCCTAATTTATCACATACCAATATTACACAAGATGATGTTTAAGAAATAGCAAATGGAGACAGTATCCAGTTATCAGTACAACATTTCTCATAATAAGGAGAAGTAGAATTCCAAGGAGAAGCAGATTCCAAGATTGATTCCTGTTTTGCATTAAGACCACAGGGGGCTTTACATGCTATATGTACTTTGGTCTTGGTTTTGAAAGCGTGACTTTCTGTGTACACAATATTAAGGAAAAGACTGGATAACTGAGCATAAGTGATTGGTTTTATAAATGGATTCAATCTTCAAAAATGCAAAGAAAGGCATTTTTATGAATTAATCTGGCACATGGGATGATGCTGAAAACATGTCAATTAAATTTTGGTACTTGAATCCCCTTTCATGTTTTAATTAAAACACAAGTACCATGACTTATCACAGTTTGGCACAAAGAATTCATTTATTCTATTTTTTTGTGTGTGTGCTGAAGAACATTTTTCCCCCTGTAAAGAGATCTAGGATAAAGACAACACAGAGAAGGAACCAGGAATCAAAGGCTATTAAACATGTCTCTACCTTCTGTATTTCCATGTGCTCTAGATACGGAATGAGTTAAAAAAGAATTAGCTTCTACTATTGGAATCTAAGATGACCAGATAAGTACCCAGTGCTTTTGCCTTAAAAGAATCCTTTCTGTTTCTCTTCCTTCATTTCTTTGGAAATATGGATACAACTGGGCTGAGCATGTTTTAGCCATAGTAAAAGCAATTTCCAACTCTCTATTTGGTTCTCTTCCTCAGCCTGCAAATAAGCTCAGATTTCCCCATCCTAAATACCCTTTTGTTCCCCTCTTCCATCTCCATCTTGGGAGAGTAGTCTCAAGTGGAACCTTCCCTCCATTTCTGACTTTTTCTTGCCAGTCTGGTTTTGGTCTTTTTAATGCCAAATTCTTTAAGGTCATTGGTGATATCCCAAGGATCAAATTGAACAGCCTTTTCTTTTCCTCATTCTGGTAGATTTCTCTGCCCCATTTGATACTGCTGATACATCTGTTGTAACTCCAGATTTTTAAAATCCTAAACAAGGAAAGGTCTCTTTTGGAAGTGGTTTCTGTGATACTCCATGCCCTCTCCTCCCTTTGGGTAGAGTTGCCCATTCAGATTCTTGGCTATATATCTCATTGTTTCTCACTAACATTTTCCCTGGACAATGACATCATAATCTTTGTCTATGATAATGCTCTGTTTTGCAAAACCTGTAGCAATTGCTAAATGAATTTCTTGAATTTAGTTGTTTTCTAACATTCACCAATCTACTAGACCTGATAAGCCACAGCATTGTTCCACTAAGGCGTTATCACTTAATCCTATAAATACATTATTTAGGACCTGCTACTATCATTTATCCCTTGGAATCTATGGATCTTATACAGATAAATAATATACCCTATAAATGTCATAAATATATATGAGTAAATATCATGATAGATAATTTGATAAAGAACATTTCAGACACATGAGAAATAATTTGGGGACCTATTTATTGGATGCAGTTGTCATTTCCTAAATTATTTTGATAATTTGTGTGAACATTGAACAAAATATTTGGATTGGTTCTTTTCTTAAAAAATCTGGATTGCACAATAGCATAATGTACTCAAACTATATTATAACAATTGTGTCTTGGGCAATACTTTTTAATATAAAAATATGACTCTGCTCATATATCAAGACAATCTAAGCTACTGAGTGGCCTTTCTCCCTTTTCTTCTTTTGTTTTTAAACAAAGTACATTTAAAAGCTGAGATTTTCAAGAAATGGACTTGATAAGGCCAGTAAGCTGAAATGCAGAATTTCAAAATACATCCTGATTTAATTTTGCAAGTATAATTATGAGGTTCCTTTTTCCTTCTGGGGATAAGGTAGCTTTTAAAATTACAAGAATAGTATAGTCAGTATATAAGAGTAATCATGCTTGAAAAATTTCAGAGCAAACTACACACTTTAGACATGATTTGAAGATAAAATGCTAGGCATTATCTTCCATATTTTCTACATATTCAAAATTGACATGGAAACTTACAGAATGAAATGAGCTCAAGCACATATAGTCTCCAACGGGTGTTAGAACATGCTGAGATGAATAATGAGCTGTCATCACAGAAATACTCCAGAAATGTGTGCTGTAAGCCCAGAGTCCTGAAACAGTGCTGTTATTAAGAAATATTCTTTTCTGCAAATTTTTTCAGTGTTCAGGCTTTCAATGGAGTGGTCTAATCAGCTGTCCAAAACATTTGCATTATTAATTCTAAGAGGAAAAAAAATATCCAAATCTTCTTTTTCCTCCTTCATGTCTATAATAATGTGAAACCAAAACTGGTAAGTAGTTTTGGAATGGATAAGCAAAAAACAATTTTCAAGTAATTTAACTGGATATTTCTAAAGCCTCTTAAATTTGAAACTACGATGTTCTATTCTGACCTGAAATACTATTGGAATGTAGCATTTTGTAATTGGTATTGTTTTAAAAAATAAGTTGATATTTGATCTGAAAATAACAAATTTATATTAGCAAAATTTCTAGTAAGTTCTTCAGAAATGTCTAATTGACACATTTCTTGAGATATTTAACTTCTTATTTCTATTTATCTGGTCTAGTGCTGTCTAATATAAATAAAATTTAAGTTGCATAAATAATTTAAAATGATTCAGCAACCACCTTTAAAAAGCAAAAGAGGCAAAATCAATTTAATATTTTACTTAACTTAATCATCCAAACTATCATTTTAAGATAGATCAACATAAGTATATTTAATGAGATAGCATTCCCCCCTTTTTAACTACATCTTTGAACTCCTATGTGGATTTTATACACACCTTATAGCATGTCTAAATTTAGAGTAGCCACAATTCACCTTTTAGTTGTGTGGCTATTGTATTGGACAGCTCAGATCTACAGTCTGATGGTTTTTATTTTAAATCTAGTGTTTTACCAAAGTATTTTATAGAGGGCATTCAAGAATATGACAATTTTACTTTATCTTTTGTTGGCAGTCATTTAGACCCACCACAATGAGACTTGTTCTCTATCTTGAACACATGCATATATAGGTAAACAAAATCAGCACAGAGATTGCATACTAAAAAACTGATACTACTCAGAAGAATGGCTGGTAACACAAAATGGAAGACATGTGTTTACATAACTATGAGTACTGAGGAATACTTGCCAGAGGAATCCACTCGAAAACTGGTCCTGGGTGGCACTTGTTCTGGATAGGAAAATGGGGAATTAAAATTGAAATTCATTTATGGCATTTAAAAATTCATCTTCACTTTCTTTTGATTGCTACTACAACTTCCCACCCCAATCTTGTGTTTAACGGTATTTTTTCTCTTTAAAATCCATGGATGTTAGTGGACAGTTGTGTCCTTCATTTTGTATGAGTGTGCCCCAAATAGAAAAATCTGAAGTCTTTTAGATCAGGATGGAAAAAAAGATCATCATTTTCATATATTATTAATCCATGATTCTCATTATAAAAATGCTTATTTAAAAGCAAAATCAATCTAAAACCTGAAATATGTATGGTAAATACAGGTCTTTTTAAGTCATACTATGATATTATATCATAAAACATTAAAGTGAAAAGAGGAAAATTCAGCCAGTGATTGCATTGGTTTAAGTTTACCAGTCCAAATATTTTGATATTTCCAATTATTTGAAAAGTTGAAGTTGTGAAGAAGTAGTTGAGTTAAATTGGTTTATTTTACCAATAGAGATTGTGAGAATTATGATGCAATCTATACTACATGTAACAACATAAAAATTCAGGCACATGAATATATAACACCTTTAAAATGTGGGAACATCCCATATTTAGAATTGTACTCACTGGAAAACTTAGCTACTTGGAGACATGTTTGTCTCATGGGTAACATTTATCAAGGATAAATAAGGGTCCAGTTGACAAGCTTCCACCCTACCCCACACAGACATGTTTCGACATGTCCTGATCTGCAACTGTTGAACACATAGAAAATGACATAACTAAATGGTCCCTTGAATTTTATTCTGCCTTCAAAATCCACTTCCTTAATACCGCAGAGGAATTAACAGTAACAGAGCTGCAAAATCTCTTGGAGTTTCCTCTGACGCCCTTCACTGTATAGATGGCAAAGATTAGGGCTCCAGACACTAAGACTTACACAAGTTGTTCATACACTCCCTTGCAGAAAACTCTTCAAGATCATTTTGAGAAAGGTTACTCAATACATTTAAAGGTCCATTTTGTTTTCAATTTACTTATAACTAAAATATTGCCCTTTGTTTCATTTTAGTATTACTATAGATAAATACTACATATTTACACCTTTCTCTTACTGTGCTATAATTTCTCTATTAACACCTTCAGATATTCTTCCTCTTCCTTTATCAATAGGGACTTTCCTAAACCACACTCTGCCTTGATATGAGGTAGGCAAAAGACACATGTGAATAAGCCTGTGGTCAAGACATACTTAAGAAGATAAGATCTATGTTAAGATAAGCTGAGATACTTCTGCGAGACTAGCAGTCTAGTTTTGCCATCATGATGAATCTAATAGAAAGTTTATCACATTGCTTTGCTTTTAAATAGTGTAAGGAATTCCACATGGAAATTAAAAATTTCCAAGCCTCTCGAAAGCATAAATTCACATTGTAGATGAAGGAACGGCAAAATTTTCTTGTAAGAATTATTTCTCACACTTTTATACTTCAATATGTACACTAATTTTAGCTTGGAAGAAATTTTAGATCAATATTACACTTGTGGTCATATAAATCATCGCATAATTTTCAATCATATAAGTGATTATCCTTTTTTAGGATAATTTTAGAGGTGGCAACTTAAAAGACAGTTTTCTAAAGCAGAGTGAGAATAAAGTACAATAAAACTTTCTCATTTTGAGCATATTAAGGTGATATGATTTTATAATATAGTTGAGCCATGTGAACCACAATGAGTATTTTTTCATTCAACTTAAAAATTAAAATAAGACTAAATTTTGATTGCTTTATTATTAAGCTCTGTTTGTTTCCCATAAAGAGAGTCTTGCTCATCTCTGCCAGGTAAGATGTGTTTTCATAGTAAAGGAAAATTAGTTTTCTAGCAGAACTGTAATTTTTTAAGAACCTTCATGTTTACTATGACTGTATAGGATTATGAATGAGAAATATCCTTTCATCAAAGGGGTAGACTTGTGTCAGGGAGGAAAGACTGCTACCATCTAAACACTTCCATTAGGTATAAAACTGACGTTTTATGTTATGATAATCTCCCTAGGACCTACTTGCCATCCAGCAATTAAACTCCATTTACTGCAGCCCTGATGGGCTTATGTTTATTCATGAAAGTACTTTGGTTTACACTGTCAACTTGTGCTACCAACAAAATGCTTTGATATACTAAATAACTTTCAAGCAAGGGCTGATTTTAGAATCCACTTTTCACATTTTCCCTCTCTTCTATCCCTTGTCTAACATGAAGTTTCAAATTATAGAATGAAATAAACTTATTGATAGGATTGGATATAAATTGCAAAATACATGAGAAAAATATGTCCTGCATCACAGCTTATTTTACTGTCTATAGTACCTGGTTCATATCATGGTAACTTTCTATTTTAAAAGGAACCTGAAGAAATATATATGTTATCATAGCTTTTTAGAAATTAACCCAAAGGTAGCATTTTTGAAACTGGATTTCCAAATTAATTAAAATCTATGTATTAAAAATGGCAAACAGCTTAACTATGCTTATTGATCTCCTTCACCAATACATTACAAATGCAAAACAATGCATAATGTGATATATTAGAAGTGTTGGCTAAAAGGCAAATTTTTTCACAATTTTTTCAAATCATAAACATAAATCATACTAATGATGGCAATAATGTTATTCCCATGGGAAAAAGGCACAGAAAATTAACCTTCATGGTACAGTTGAGGACATTAAAATGATAATGTAATTTTTTCTATCTTTTTATGACTCTAATGCTAAAGTCATTGCTAAATAGTCTAAAGCTAAAGTGTCATAATATTTATATATCATCTTATTTGAATATTTAAAAAAAGACTGAATGCTCAAGTCATTGCTAAATAGTCTAATGCTAAAGTGTCATAATATTTATATATCATCTTAATTAAATATTTTAAAAAAAGACTGTGCTCCAGAGAACACATGTGAGAGGTACTTTAATTAAGGCTACTGGACACCAGCAATGTCCAAGAAAATAAGGCGAGGTTTCCATGTGCTCAGTGTGAGGATGCTCTTTGAGGAGGCAAGGTGACCTTTAGTGATCATTTGGATAGCTGCCTGCAGCTATGGCATCTATCAATTCATAGAAACCTTTCTTAAACCTTTTGACATTTCCAGTATGACTGTATCAGGCAGTTAATTACATTAAGAAAGGAGGCTGGAGTCAGGAAGCCTCAAGCAGAAGGACTTGCTCAGACTTCAGAGGTCTGGTTCTCAGTATCAGGGATGGCAACTACCTTTGAGAGGTGGCTTCCACTATCACTCTGCAGAGTCTTCAGGGTATGTGCTACTGTGAAAAATTTTATTATAGTACTTTCTCTCTCCAATGGCTTTGGTGTTAGGATGAGAGGCAGTGGAAACTATAATGCTTTGCTCACTATTGAGCTGAAAAACCTCAATACTGTAGAAATACAACTACCTATTTGTGATTAGCCATGAATTATATATGCATTACAATACTGAAAAATGAAAGAATTCAATGATGAGCAAATGAACAACAGAAGAGAAGGATAAACACCATAGGTGTGAAAGACACAGCTGTCCATAATTTAATTTCAGGTGTAGCACTAAAGAGCAGTTTGCTTCTCCATTATTCTCTTTAGCTGGCCTGGGGTTACTTTTGGTGGCAACTTTGGCTGTGATACTCATTGCTTCTAATGGGTTAATGCTTTCTAATTTCTGGAAAGAAAACTTGATTGTGTGAGCTTTTTTTGAAGAAATTCCAGAGGAATTTCTGTTCTAAAGAGGTTATACCATGAGGCACATTACACCATATGGGTTGTTGACACTTTTATGATCCTACATATGAGTGATGTCTTACTGCAGAGTGTGGACATGCTGTACCTCATAAATTGTTTATTTATAATAACCAAGGTTCAATGTGAAAGAAAAAAAAAAGTTTGGACAACTTCAGTCATAATTCAATATGAGTTCAAACCAAGCAACTGGAACCATCAGGGAATAGTTTAAGGGAATGAGGATTTCCTTTTTCTGGCTATTCTTGTTTGTACCTGCTTTTCTGCTCTAGTTTCCAAGGCTGAGGTGTGGACCATGCCCGAGAAATACCCCATGACCTGAGGATGATAAGACAAACCTTTAGAATGAGTTTGGCTTAAAGAAAAGTGCACTACAGGCCTCTCTCCTAAATCCATGAGCTTTCATTAGAGTGATCCAAGCTTCATTTTGTAATATTCCAGAGTGATTCACAGTCATTTTCTCTGGGAAGTACTTTATATCCCCTTTCCTGGTAATAAAAAAGGGGAGGTGGAGAGGAGATGTGATGGCTATCTATTTGCAGTTATCTAGGTATGATTGTTCCTATGGGCAGCAGACAAAAGTCCCTTTCAGTTCTGTGATTATTGTGATGCTGAATTTGACTTACTGTCTGTGATAAGAATGAGAACTCCATTCTGTGTCCATAACTATGACACCCTCCTACCTGTTTTTTTCTACTTAGTTTGCCAGGCTCTGGATCTACGTATATGTATAATTTCTAGGTATGGAGGGAGTTCTCTGAGAGTTTGGCTACCAACACAAGCTGCCTTAGAAGCTTTTACCTTAAATTAGGGATAAAACATGTAGAGGCAAAAGTTTGATTAGACAAAGAAATTAACTTTTAAAAGCTAGTTTTCTGAATAGATAGTAAAATTTTTATTTGTGGTGTACATGTTTTTCTTGGATAGTAATGATGGCTATTTCTTGAATAGCCATATAGTTTATATAAGTTATATAGATTGTACAACAAAGGGAAACCCTGTAATTTATCATTCAAAGGAGAACAGAGAGTCAAAGGGCAGCTACTAATAACTACTCTAGGCCAACCCACATGAGGATCATTCCCGGAACACTCTCTCATGTCGTCACCCTGGATAGTCTTTGGGGTTACTGGACTAGTAAAAGAATTCCTATCACATCAGAATATGTGGTTGAAGCAAGGACAAAGTCACACAGAGACAAAGAATGGCAGGAGGAGCTGAGAGGGGAGAGGACAGGGCCTTTAGAAATATCTTTTTTCTCTATTATGAGAAATGGTACAAATAGTCAATAGTAGGAATGTTTACAAACAGAAAGCACAAGCTGAACCTCTTGTGATTGCAAAGAAAATTAAAGTCCTTCTTTCATGAGATTCATGGGAAAAGGAAAAAAAAGACAGAAGTAAAAAATAGCATAGCTTATCCTACTGAACAAAGGGGGTGTTTCCTTTTGCTTTCTGTTTTTTAAAGGGTAAGTAATAGGGACAGCAGGAAGTCAGTTTACCAACAGAGACTAACTACACAAAGACAAACATGACATTTGTCTAAAGGTCTCTGGCAGAGTGGGATGTGGGGAGATATTTGTTCTTTTTTGGAAATTGATGATATGGGTTGAGTATCACTAATCCAAAAATCCTAAATGTTCCAAAATCCAAAATTTTGAGTGTTGCCACAACTCTGCAAGTGGAAAATTCCATATCTGACTTTATGTGATGGGTCACAGTCACAATGAAGGTGCACTACAAATATTTGTATAAGGTATATGTGAAACAAAAATGAATTTCATGTTTAGACTTGGGTTCCAGCCCTAAGATAGCTCATTGTGTCTGCAAATATTCCAAAATCTGAAAAAATCCAAAATCAGAAATACTTCTGGTCCCAAGAATTCCAGGGAAGGTTTACTCAACCTGAAACGAATGGAATCAATGTTTAAACAATTAACATGAAAATTCAGAAGCCTCATTGGTCAAAACTTAAAAAAATTTTTTCCTAGGCATGGTTCTACTTTTAGGTATATAAGCTTAAGCTTATATGGAATGAAGTTAGCAGAAAAATAATTTCTTTTGGTAGAGTTTGCCAGTAACACTAAGATGAGATAGGGCACATTCAGAGTGGTACAGCTGAGACCCTCATAACAACTAAGGTTTTGATTACTTGAAGATATTTCTCTAACATGTATTCCCCAGATCAGTTTTTCTGGTTTTACACATGGAAGTTGAGAAACTACCAGAATTCTAATGATTTTACTGTACAGTTGCACACACTGGAACACTAATATTATTTGTGGTATTGTGTAAGGTGACCTTGTTCAGGAATTGTTTTCCTAAGTGTGTGTAAAGCTTTGAATGAGCAGAGATTATTTCTCATGAACTTTCTCTTGTGGAGTGTCTAGTGGAATTCTTGACAAACAGTGAGTGTTTTGTACACTCTTGTTTATTGATATGGAGCCTGGAGGTGCCACCTCTGGGCACTGCACCCAATCCTCTGATGTCAAAGGCATTGCTTGCCTGCTAGGCAGAAGAATCTTCCTGTGTCTTTTTTTAGTCCTTACCTCATCTTGAGGTGATCTCATGAAGATTGGAAGTGTTTCTCATTTTCCTTCAAAACATGTACCTGTCATGCTGTATTTCCCATGATTCTAGTGTCCTGTGGTTGTCTTCATTTGTTTAAAATCACACTTTTTTCCAGGAATACATCTTTATTAAGATGTCCTGTGCATGCACATTAAAGTGTCAGCATAATCTAATTATGAGTCAAATGAGGCACAGGAGCATTTACATCATTTGATAAATTTCCCTCATTTGCAGGGGACTGGTGACTTGAATCCAAATATTTCTCAACAGCCTTGATAGAAAAAACATTTTGTATCTTACCACCCAGACTTGCAGGTGAAGGGCCATCCTTTAATTTGGTAATTGCAACCTAGTTTTGAATGTGAATGCTTAAAATCTCTTTAGTTTTAGATATGGTTGTAAGGAAGGGTACAATGAGATCACTACTGGCCAGGGAAAATGTCAGAGGACTTGGCAGGCTTGATTAGAATTTCCTTCCCTTCCATATTTTCCTTAGTCCTGCTGATTTTTTTTCCTCCCAGGAAAAAGTTAGAAGGCACAAGAATAAATACAACTGAACCTAAATATGCATGCGATTCAAAGGAATAAGAGTTGAAATAGTTCACAATCAAAATTTTGAATATGGGGCTTTCATTTGGGTTTTCTGATTATTGCATTAAAAAATAATTACTGTTTGAAGATGTTGAGAAGTAGACTGAGCTTTCCACCTATTAGTTAATTCTTTAAAAGTATTACTCTAAAAATTTAAGTGAGAGTATGAAACTTTTTCATACTAGGAATAAGAGTATGTACAGAGGACAAAGGGCTGTTTTACTCTTCTAATATGCTGCCATGCCCACAGCAGAGAGAACCCGAGTTACAGAGACCAGAGAAAGCAGCAACAGAACTTTTTGGTTCCTCAATCTTCTGGGGCAGAGCTTTCCTTACCTGGACTTGATTTCTGTACTTTATTCACACTCCATTTACTGTTATGAAATAACATGATAGAAGAGAAAGATGGGAAAGGAAATTAGGCTGCTCTCTTTTGGCTTTCTGAGATTTGTGACCTGAAAACATAACTGTGACCTCAGAAACATTCGAGAGAGCTGAGGAAAACAAGTGCGTGGGTGTGATTAGAGCCAGGGCCAAGGTGGCATGGGCAAGGGCGCTGGGGGGCAGGAGTCAGGAAGTCTGTTCCTGCAGCTGAGAGGCAAGGGAGAATCAAGAACTCACAGGGGAGGCCAGGAAAAGAAAGGTGGGGGAGGTTAAGGCACGGGCATTGAGGGGAAGGCAATGAACAGATATGGCACTGCAGGAGCTGGATAAGGAAATGAGAATTCTTTCAGGATGGTAAGAGGGTCACGCCCAATTCCTGTTCAGAAACGGAGGGCACAGACAACCACCTAGAGAAGTCAGGGAATAAATACCAACATGGCCTTTGTCCTGAATAATAAAGCTTTGCCTTGCTCAGGAAACTACAAAAGGATTGGAGTAAATGACTAACGAAGGGACAATTGAACCAAAAAAATGAAGCTAGCCAAAGATGTGAGGATGATATTTTAGTCCTGCAGCACATTTCTTCCTTCTGAGATGGAAATTCTACTGTATCTTGCTCTCCTCTTGTTTACATTCCTCCTTCTTATTTCCCCATTAAATTTGAAAGAGCAGGACATACTGTTCATCTGTGGTATCTCTCCACAGTGCTGAGCAAAGTGGATATTCAATAAATACTTGGTTATCGAAGCAGAAAAGGTATTAAGAACTATGTTGATATCTCTTCTTTTTCAGTTTAATGAGCACTAATACCCTGAATTTATACCCTATATTACACAGCTAAAAATGCCTACTTTGTTCTTCCTCTTCTGTAGCAGACATCCTAATGATATAATTCTTTAATGATATCTCAGTTGTTCATCAAGAAGGGGAAGAATGGAATAGAGTAACTGTGATGTAGCTGATTATTTAAAAGTGTGTGCCTGGTAGATTCATTTTGATGAAAATGATTTTTCAATGGTCTGCTGTCCTAACTATTTTATCAACCAAAATTACTTCCACAAAGCATTGTAGAGGATGGGGAAAAGGTATTATGTTTGCCTTTCCCTTTACCAGCTGGGTGCATAATTCTCAGCCCCTGAGCTCATCAAAAGAGTAAGCATATTTGAGATCCTCTGAGATCACACACAATTTAAAACTTACTATTCATGGTTCAGTGATAAAGTTGGAAACGAGACATTGGTGGAAACGAAGGAAATCAGCAGACTGTAAATGGGAGCTCCAGGGACCAAACCCTTTTCACTAGGCTAGGTTTCTTGATCATTTACTCAGGTTCTTATTATACACTATATTATACACTCATGTCATTTAGATTCCTCTCCTCTAATGCATGGAAAGAATGGCCTGTAAGATGGCAGAAAGATGCAAAACCAATGTGTATGTAATATGAAATGTCTTTGTTTTCTAATATTTATAAGGTACAATGACATAACTCTAGAAGACCTTCAAACAGGATGGCAATAGCACACACATTATTCCAAGACAATGTTCAAATGGGCGCAATTGCATTAAATGGGAAATAGAAGATTGAGGAAGAAATGATTCATATGTGGCTCTGCACTGCTTTTGGAACCAATTGATCACAGGAATGTCTTTCCATGAGTGTTGGAAGGACTTGGCTGACATTTTACTCAAGGCCCTAACTTCAATCACTGCCTTCAAGACTCTAAGAAAAAAATCTAAGTTTAGACTCAAGGTCATATTAAATAAATTAAAATTTCCAAACATTCCTTCTTATTATTTAGTGACTAAATAGTAAAACTAGCAACTGTCCCCCATCCCATCCCTTCAAAATTCCCGATTTTCTTCAAAGGCTTAGGGGAAAAAAATAGAAAATAAAATTTAAAACCAAAAGATATAATCAACCTATTTTTAGAACTAAAAGACTTTTTTTAAGCCAATGGGTACAAAGTTTCAGTTAGATGGAGAGGAACTACAGTTCTATTGCACATCAAGGGGACTGCAGTTAATAATAATGTATATTTCCAAAATAGTTAGAAGAGAGATTTTTGGATGTTCTCACCATAAAGAAATGATAAATATTTGAAATGATTGATATGTTAATTAGCATGATTTGATCATTCCACAATGTATACAAGTACTGAAACCTCACAGTGAATCCCATAAATATACCTAATTATTATTTGTCAATTAAAAATAAAACTAAGCTGGGTGTGGTGGCACATGCCTGTAATCCCAGCACTTTGGGAGTCTGAGACAGGAGAATCGAGAGTTCAAAGCCAGCCTCAGCAACCGCGAGGCACTAAGTAACTCAGTGAGACCCTGTCACTAAATCAAATACAAAATAAGGCAGGGGATGTGGCTCAGTGGTCGAGTGCCCCTGAGTTCAATCCCTGGTGCCAAAAAAACCCACAAAAAAACACAAAACAAAACAAAAAACCCACAAACACAAAAAACTATACAAGAGTGTGGAGGAAATGGGCTTTTAAAGAGAATTTTAGATAGCTCACTTGACTTTGGAGACTCTTGAATCTCAGAATCTAAAGTCATGCCAGATCATTCAGCCTCAATATATGTCCTGGCAGGGCCTTTGGCTGTTATTAATGTACCCTTGTTTTATGTAGCTTTCACTTACGCCTACTTTCATAAATGGCTCTAGATTTTTCGTAGAGCTCATATGGGTCAGGCTTCCGTGGGTCAAAGGCCTCTGTTGAGTCAGGAAAGGAACTCCTGTGAAGGGCGGGAGGGAAGGGCAGGTTCTGCGGTATGGCCGGAGCAGATAAACTTGTTTGAGGACTGCCTTGATTCTCCCATCGGTCCATTATCTGAAAAGTAAAACAACAGAGAAAACGATTGATGATCAATCCTTCTTGGCTATTTCTTGTCACCTTTAAGCGGGACTTCCTTGCTTTGTGGACTTTTCTTCTAAGAAACATTGAAAACTTCAGTATACATGCCTTGAAAGAAAAGAGCTTACTTCTGTATAATAAAGCACCAGTGACTGTTATAAATAAAAGCAGTGCCCAACTTTCAAATGCAAACTTTTATAACCTTGTCACCTATTAGGTGGTAATTTTTAGCAAATTGATTTCTCTGAATCTCTTTTCTCCCCATAAAATAAAGATAACACATATCTCAAGATAATACATATTCAGAGGTGTATGGTATTATTTGCTCCTTTTCCAAGACAGTCTCAATTTATTATACCACTTTTCTAAAACAGAAGATAAAGTTGTCCACACACATTCACGTGACACCTTTGCACATCCCAGCCACCTCCTACACTTGAACCTTCAATCACTTTCCTTAAAATTTACAAGTAGTTATACAACCACCTGGCCTCTAAGGATTGTTCGGGCTTCTGGGATGCCCATTTATTGCTGATGGTGACGTCTCCCCTAAAATGTTGCTGTTGCTGGCACCACAATTAGATAGTCCCCAGTCATCCCTGCACATACACGACCTTCTTTCGTCCTTGCCACAGCATCATGGGGAAGATGCAGCAAGAGCTAATCTCATTCTTCTATCAGGGGGAAAGGGAGGTTCTCTTAGGTCACCTGTTCTCACCATCAGCTTCACTTTTGTTAGACTATTAACTGACGCCTCATTAAAACTCAACTTCTGCTTTGAATAAACCTGTGGTTTGTGTATATGTTAGATGAGGCTTAGGTGGCCTTTTTGCCTAAAATTTTATACTGGCTCAGCACGGGCCTCAGGACCAAGGCCAAATTCCTTAGTCGGGTTTGCTAGGCTCCTCAGGACCCAGGTTCTGCTTATCTGACTCATGTCTGCTGATGGTCTCTCCTCCGCTCCCTAGGACCCCCAGGTTCTCTCCTGCCTCTGAAGCTCTGTATGCTTTATTTCTCCTTCTGCCGGCAAAGTTCAACCATTTTCTATACTCTCACCTTCCTTCATTTTACCTGACTACTAAATTCGGATGAGATGTCTCCTTGATGGGAAGACCTTTGACCCTCCTGACCCTCCTGGGGGCTCCTAAGCACCCTCTCCCTACCCCTGGCATTACTCATCACACTCAATTGTAACTACAAGTCCACCCATCCATGTGTCCTCATGCTGGGAATGGGGGTGGTAGCTTTCTCATCAACAACACCTGGTAAGAACTCAGAAAATGTTCATTTAGTGAATAAATAAAAGCAGGATTAAAATAGGAGCAACTTTTTCAAAAACTAGTTTTGACACACACTGTATTGAAGGTGGAGGGTTATAACTTTCAGTCCCCTACTTCATTGTCCTGCCTTGTTTTCACACTGGCTCTGTCAGGGCTCTGACTTCAGTTCTCACGTATCTATTATCAATGTGTGAAGGCTGGAAGAGATGTGTTCTCCAGTGTTTTTCAAACTGTGACATTAGAGATCCCTGTGGTCCATTCTGCCCCAGTAAACTGAGAAAGAAATGGATCACTCACTCTTATTAAACTGGCTTTACTTGGGCTGGGGTTGTGGTAGAGTGGTAGAGTACTTGCCTCACGTGTGTGAGGTACTGGGTTTGATTCTCAGCACTGCATACAAATAAGTGAATAAAACAAAGGTCCATCGACAACTAAAAAAAATGATTAAAAACAAAAAACTGGCTTTACTTAAATTGTTTTCTATATGGGATACTAAAGTCCAAGATGTCATCTGAATAGTTTCTAGATCTAATAATAGTTCAATTTATGCATATTAAATATAATCTCTGTAAGCACAAAGAAGGTAAGTGGCTTGTCTGAGGTCCAGCAGCTTCCAGTGTCAGATCCTGGTCAGAACCAGCTTATAACTCTAATAGGAGTGGGGAATAACTGGTAAATATGACGATAGAGTTGCAGTTGCAGTTAATTTCCGCTCACCAGGCTTTTTGTTGCCATTTTGTAAAAATTCTTAAATATGCACTTCATAATTGATTTAATAGCAAAATTCATACAGGTAGCCAATCTAGGTTTCTTTGGTCATCCATCCTGGGTGGCTCTGCTACAATGCAGAAGGCCCACATTTCTGGCTAAAGGCTTAATGCTCTTAATCTATTGTTCACTTTAGCTGACTTTAGGCACCATGTGGATGTATTCTGGTTGTGACTTTCTTATTGTTTCCAAACTTAAGATACTAAATGTTAAAAAGTAAATAAATTGAAAATATGATTTGAGATGCTATAGTATCCCACTTGTCAACCTGGGGCTTCAGTGAATATCTACTTCTTTCATCTTCTACTGAAGGTTATCTGATATCTGATTGCTGGTATATGTATTGCTCATGTACAATCGCTGAAGAAAACATGCTTTCAGGTGAAATATTGGTATTTCTAAGAAACAATCATAAAACTACAGAACAAATAATACTTTGGGCACTGTTTGGGAAAGTTTCTATGGCAGAGTGGCAAATTCTATAATTTCTGTAGCACAAAGATTGGAGAATTTAGTGGAGTCCCATTCTTTTTTTTATTTTTATTTTATTTTATTTTTAGTTGTAGATGGACATCATATCTTTATTTTATTTATTTTTATGTGGTGCTGAGGATCAAACCCAGTGTTTCACACATGCAAGGCAAGCGGTCTACTTCTGAGCCACAATCCCAGCCCAGGAGTCCAATTCTTGTTTAGCAAAGCATTCACAACTTCTGTCTCTGTCAAATTTTCTTTAAAAACTAGAATGGAAAATCCCTGCGTCCATGAAAAAGTAGACTTACAGTCCACTCCACTGACTCTGCCCTGCTTCCTCCAAATTGAATTACCTGGTGGCTCCAACCCAGAAGACTATAGAATAAATCACCTGCCTGCATCATAGGCTGGAGGCTGGGGGCTGGCCACACTGCCCTTTCTGGAAGTAAAATCCCTCCTTTCTTAAATACCCTGGACTCTGGACTTTTGATTTCTCCTCAGGATACTCTGTGATACTCTCTACCTTTATGAATCTTCTGAATTCTGACCCTGGCCCCGGACCAGGAGCCTCCCTTGCTCTATCTACTGTTGTCCTGGCCTTGAATTTGTTCCCTGCTAGGCATTTACCTCTCAACTAGATTTCTTATTGGGCTACATCTGTCTGGCCCATTGATTCTGATATCTCACTAGATATCTACCTGAGGTTGATTCTTATATCTCACTAGACTCAGGAAGAGTGGAAACAAAGTTGTTTTCCATGGGAAAAGACTGGTAGCTCCACTGGCCTTGCTCAATGAGGGAATGAAGGAATGAGGGCTGAGGTGAAACTACAGCCATTAAATTACCTGTGGACATGTGCACACAGTCCATACCCAGGCACCAAGCAGTAAAACAGAAAGACCCAGGCATGGTTGAGACTGACTTGTTTAACCCTAGCTTCCGATTCTAGAGTGTACACAGGAAGTAGAGGGCTTGTGAATCAGACAGGTTATTTTCTCATTAAAAAAAAACTTTGTCCAGAATTTATTTTCTTCCTATAGAGGTTGGGTTATCTAAATCCATTCCCATCCTAGGATCCACTCCATATTTTAGGCAATGCTGGGAATTGAAGGCATTTGCTTTGATTTTAACTTTGAAAAATGAACTTAGATCCCTTCCAGACAAAGAGAATGAGAGCTCACTATGATTACTGTACTACTCGTTAAACAGGAAGTGACTATCTTGACAAGGATTAACTTAAGATGTGGGTCAGTAGGACAGAAGTGGGTCAGTGAGTGACACAGGACCAGGAGGAGGCTAGATCTCTTGAGGGATAACAATTCCTTCCTCTAAGAATGCCCTCAATTCTCTTCAGAGGAGAGAGTGTGTAAATCCACACAATGTGGGTATATTGGCATGTATTTGTTTCAATTAATGGTTCAGCCAACTACATTCATTCCACAGAGCAATTTATTTACTGAGGTCTGAGCACAGGGGGCTGCCTTCTATGGCAATACTAGTTTATGTTTTTGAGCTAAACACGTTGGGGTTGCTGTTTTAAGCATCTTACATGGATTAACTCAGAATCCTCATGGTAATTTGTGAGAGAGGTATCATTATTATCTTCATTTTTACATGAACTTGAGACACTAAGACACACTGGCTTAAGGAGCCAGTGAAGAAAAGAGTCTGCACCCTAAATAATTAGACCACACGTGCTACTGCTCAATGTAGTCCTTAGACTAAAGAGTTTCTGGTAAATATATGGAGGATGTTAAATTGAAAGCCCTCTATCTTCACTGAGTCTAGGACCTGGAGATTCAAATCTTAGCTTTTGTATAGATGCAAGGGTTCAGGATTAATTGTACATTGAGTTCTATAAAACCTTTTTTGGAATTATTGACTATGGGTATAATTACTTATAATGACAGCAAATGCTGTAATTATACCAAATGACATAATTTGTGTAAATGTGGTACATATAAGGAAATCACTAGATTGCATAATTGTAGCACCATGATGAGGTTGCAAGCTTCCTGGTTAAATTAGATAAAGGTGTATATAACCACAGAGCACAGATTTGAGTTTGGCGATGACAGTAAGGAGCTATTTAGAAGCTGGACAAGACAAAACAAATTTCACTTTAAACATTTTTTTTTTGTACCAGGGATTGAACCCAGGGGCACTTAACCACTCACTCATATCCACGTCCCCAGACTTTTTTTTTATATATTATTAGAGATAGGGTCTCTCTGAGTTGCTTAGGGCCTTGCTAAATTGCTGAGGCTGGGTTTGAGCCTGTAATCCTCCTGCCTCAGCCTCCTGAGTCACTAGGATTACAGGAGTGCACCACCATGCCCAGCTTCACTCTAAACACTTTTAAAGGTATTTTGAAAAATATCTTTTTAAAAAAAATCATATACAACACTAAGGGATATATTAAGCCCAAATGGGACTGGTCTCCCCATCTTCTCTATAGATTAGATGAGCCAAATCTTAAATGAACACATGCTTGCCCCTCCTTGCTACAAGGTGCTGTATCACCATAGGTGCAAAGCAACAGAGGCAACTGAACATGGACAGGAATGTCTAAAACTCAGGCAAAATAAGCCTTTCCTCTTTATAAGTTAACTATCTTTGGGTGTTTTGTTATAGTTCTGGATAGCTGACTAATACAATAGTCTAATGGCAAATGAAGATCATCTCTAACTGTTAAACCAATTTGGAATATTTATTATATGGAATTAATTATACATACACAGATTATATGGAATTAATTATATATATGTGTGCATATATACATACATATGCACATAGAGTTATATAGTTCACACACATATTTAGCTTTGTGTAGAGGTAATAATGATACCTCTCTCACAAATTACCATTAAAAAGGGAATGTAAATATAGAAAGAGTTAAATTTCTTGTGAACCAAATTTGATTCACAGGTGAAGACTTCTGAGCCTATTGTTTACATTGTTTCTAAAAATTTCATGTTATAAAGACTATATATATAGTACTCATGACAGGGGAATGACAGAAGATTTCTAAAGTATTTTCATTATACAAGGCTGAATAGCGTTAATGTTAATTTTATAAGTATATTTTAAAAACTCACATAAGTATCATTATAGAAAAATAAGATGAATTTTTCTTGTATTGGGGGGATAAATATAAGACAAAAGGTCACAGAGAATTTGTTCTTCTGATGTCACTGAATCTCAGAAGTGAAAGAGATATTAAGGTCACTTAATTCAATTCTTAATGGGATCACACAGTAACTAGAAATAAAGAAGCAAAATAATTCCAACTTACAGGCTTTGGAGTTTTCCATGGAGAAAAGAAACCTGCAATAAAGAAAACAATATTTGAACTTTGAAATTATACCCCACTACCACTAATGGCTGGTGTGATATTAAACTAATTGTAATTCACTTTAAATTAGTTAACAGCAACAATAACACCACACCAAAAATCTGGCATAGCTAGATGGTCTTCTTCAAGGAGCTCAAATAGTTTCACTGGAATTCTATTAATTATTTTAAGATTTCCTTTTTTGTCAACTGAGGCACAGAGAAGGTGAGTAACTACATGGCAAATAGCTGCTTCAGAAGTCCCCAAACTGAGTTGTCCTCAGGGATTATGTCACTCAGTCTCAGCAGGAGAGCGCGAGCATATAGATAGACATTTAGATTTTTATGGGTAAGTATATTTGCTTATTGTAAGAAATGATTATGCATTATATACTTGCTTTCTACAGTTAAAAAATCAACCAGACTTTGTCATTCCTAAATTTAAAAGTAAGGTGTATATACTTCTGCTATGAATCAGATCTCACTATGAATTTTTATGTGGCTCTTTCCCCACTGACATCTCCTCTAGAGCAGATTTCTATTTCATTATCCTTCTACCCCAGGGCAAGCACAATGTTTCACACAAAGAAGCTCAAAATGTTTGTTAAGTGAATAAACTGTATACCATCAAAATGTATATAATTAAAAAACTTATTGAGCCCTTTCAGTGATCACTAATGGCCTGATGATTAGAAAAACTCTAATAAGGGTAGATTAATTCCTTTTCTAAAAACTTTTATATCACACAGAATCAGTTTCTAAAGAGGTATTAAAAACAGATTTTAAAATGCTGACAGGATCAAGGATGGACACATACTGGTTCTAACAATCTAAAACTTAATATAGCATATAAAGCAAAACTACTTTCTTCCCATATCATATCTTTCCTCTTCCAGCAATGTTAGCTCATGTTAATATTCAGTGATGTTTGAAAATGTTCAGTAAAAATGGAATATGGAAAATATGCCACATACTATGTTTATCATCTTTAAAACTGAGATGTCCAAAATGAGAGTAGTTGACAACCATGACTCAGTTACAAGAAATATCTACAGAAATCTGGACACACAGTTACCTAAATGTATAGGCAATCAGCTCAGGCATGGCAAAAATACTAATTGTACCTCAAGGCACCCCTGTGGTGAACAGGGATTCATTTTATAAAAAGAATAAACCTACATAATCCATCATGTTTCGCAGCTTTTCTTGGAACACAGAGCTAAATTTAAAGTTCAAGTGTAAGAACCATCTTAACCAAGAAGCTTGGTGGAATTAGCTTTTTATCTGTCTCATACACTGTGTTGTCTCTCTTTTTTGATTAATTAAAAAAATGTGGCTCAATGTGTGTTTGGGTTATAAACTCAGGATTTAATCATAACTTTTTTGAGAAGAGTTGAGAATACAAATTCCAGATAAATGAATATGTTTCTCTCCTTGATTTATTCTGTAAAATGCCAATGAAAAAAATTGACATTGAGTTAAAAAGTAGAAAAAATGTTAACCTGCTAGCCAATCAACCATTATTTTTCAGTGAAGGATAAATTTCACTTGTTTTATGAGTTGCCAGTTTTCTTGAAAGAAGATGCGATTTACACATTCACACAATGTCATGAGTTTCACTCATCTCCCACCCTTCTTCATGTCCTTACCTTCTTCCCAGAATGCCCAGATAGGTTTTGAGTATCCATTATCTTATGTTTGATAGGGTCCGGGGATTCTTAGACTGATACAAAGGTACTCCTTCATTATGGAGCTCTCATCTATCTCCACATGGAAACTTATTTTTTAAAAAAGAATTCTTCCTATGGAAAACCTGTCATCGTCTTACCTCTCAGTAGCTAATGATGTCAGAGCTGAAATGGCTCAAGAGGGAGAATGGTCAATAACAGACATGGAGAGAGGGTGCTTAATTTGATCACCTTTCATCTTCCATTATTGGCACTTTGGCTTCCAATTATTTTAAAGCGGTTTCATCCAGTCCGAGCTCATACTATGGGCATGACTCAGGGCTTCTTTACTGTCCCCGTTATGGTAGCTTCTAGAATACTGTTAATGTTGAGTTGAGCCACAAAGGCTGTCTTGTGTTGTTTCTGAGTTCTTGTCAAAAAAAAAATGCTGCTTGCTGCAGACTATTCAGTTGTAAGAAAAAATATCAGAATAGATTTCCTTAAAAACAAATAACTTATGTGACCCTCTGTATTTCTTTAGCAAATTATTAATCGTTCTGTAAACATTTAAATTAAGATGAATACAAAACATCTATTTTGGATATACACAATTTGGTCCTGATGAAGTCAGAAGGTCAAGTTTTCTATAAACGATTAAACTCCAATTTTCTGCTTAACTTCATTGGAAGAGCTATAGAAATATAAAAGTGTGTGCCACACTATTATATATTATAAATGTGCTATAATTTCTTGCACAGATGACCCCTCTAGTAAATATAGTATATTTCAGTTAACATGTACAAAATAAAAACAAATTAAAAAATTTTTAAGTCTGTTAGGAGACATGGAGATTATTATGTTGAGTTTATTTCTGAAATTGTTCTGGTAGGAGAGAGAGGATCACAGAAGCAAGACAAGACTTCTGAGATCTGGGAAGTTTTACACATGTATACATACATAGATGTGTTCTATGGTGAATGGAAGAGTTTCTTCTATTAGGCACAATTATTTAAAACTGCTATATTTTGTTCTTGCCGCTTCCCTTAGAGATAGGGACACCATTCTCTTGGTCCCCTAAAAACCATTCGATGTTGGCTGGTGTCCTAGCCTTTCTCTGTGCTAAGCTCATTGCTGAGACAATTGATTTTGGGCTCATCACTGCCCATCTCCATAGGGGTAGAGACAACTTGTTCTCAAGTCTTCATGAGGTAAAATAGTTCTATTTACAAAAGCACATTCATAGAAAAGGAGTTATTTATCCTTAAAATAAGAGTCATAATTTCTTCCTGTTTTAGTTTCTGGACTTCAGTTGTTGTACTTGCATAGAAAACTGTGTATCAGAATTCTCCGAAGGGATTAGTTTCTTTTTCTTTTTCTTTTTGGTACCAGGGATTGAACTCAGGCACTCAATCACTGAGCCACATCCTCAGCCCTATTTTGTATTTTATTTAGAGACAGGATCTCAATGAGTTGCTTAGTGTCTTGCCATTGCTGAGGCTGGCTTTGAACTCACGATTCTCCTGTCTCAGCCTCCCAAAGTGCTGGGATTACAGGCATATGCCACCATGCTCAGTGGGATTAAAATTTCTTTAGAATGACTTGACTCATGTTTTCCATACTAATCGTTTGCTAGCTTTTATCTTCAGCATTGTGGTGTATATCTGTACATGTGTACAAATTCAAACTTATTTTTTAATCCTTAGTCTTAAGGTAACAAAAGCAAAAGACAACAAGGTACAGTCATAAACTAAATAAAACATGGATAGGGACACAAAAGAAAAAAAAAGAGAATAAATAGGAAAATTTAGATGCATATAATAAGGACATTAAGATGCATTTTAATGTAAAGCCCCAAACTTCATCAGGTCTCTAAAATCTGTCTTCTTGGAATAAGAAATAAAACTCTGTGTGTATGTGTGTGTGTGTGTGTGTGTGTGTGTGTGTAAAAGCCCAGTGAGATAGGCAGAGAAACAGATACACATTGCAAATGGCTTAGATTAGACAATAAATGTGGTAGTTGAAAATGGTAGAGGGAAAAAGACAACACTGAACATTGAAATTTAAATTGAATTTTACATGCCAACTAATTATAATTTTGAGTAAACCTTAGGCGTATGGTTGCCAGATAAAATATAACAAGCCCAGTTAAATTCAAATTTCAGATGAATTATATATTTTTTAGTATAAGTATGTTCCACATACAATATGAGATATATTGCATGGGATGTACTTATATAAAAGTTATTTATTATTTGAAATTCAATTTAACTAGGAATTCTTGTATTTTTATTTGTTAAATCCAGCAATCCTATATAGGAAACTACTTATATATGTCCTAGGTAACCATTTAAAAATAAAAGTGGTAACATCTACTGTAGGTAATATCCATTCAATTAAAAAAAAGCTCTCTTATTGCCAGGAAACTTGCTTTAGAGAAACCTCAGAACACTTTGTTTGTTACACAGATCACTGGAGTGTGTTGGGTGACTTTTCGTCAGTAGCCAGGACTGAACTCTCTGGACTCAGGAAATGCAGAATGCAGTGGCCAATGTGAGTTCCACAAAGGACCATTTTAAGATTTCTTGATGCAGTAAACACACTGTCTTTTCCTGAACAGAATGACTCACGGAGTGGCTCTTTCCAGGTGTGACTTCTGCTGACATGATACCCATTATGTTTACAGTGGCTCTGAAGGAAAAGCCCCTCAGAGTGTACATTTGTGTGGTAATTATTATTTATTTTTCGAAGGGCAAAAGCAAGATCAGAAACTTTTTAAAAATCACCCCAATTTGAATAAGAGATGGAAATACAATGAGGAGCAATTTTAACCCATTTATTGTACCATAAATTTGGAACAATGCCAAGGTAACTTTTTGAGATTTCCAGGAATTTCCCCAAACAGAATTAAATCTTTAAACTTACTTCTACATTCTAGTAGATCTATAGTCCAGTTCAGATATATTGAACTCCTATTTGCAGAATGTGCAATAATTTCTCCTGGAGCTGAAATGTCTACTGAAACATAGGATTCTGGTTTTGAAGATTATCATTACAATTTCATGTATTTTACAGCAGATTTTAGTTGCTAAAAATGACAAAGATTCTGGGGAAACACTTTCTATTTCTCTCTTTCTTTAAGCAGAAAAGTAGGAATCACTTGAAATAAAGACCTGTTTCACTGGATTTCCATGTCCTGGGTTATTTAAAGCTGTGTGTTCTGTTTTGCTAAAAAAAGAAGACACATTGGTGTGACTATATTCAACACTACTGAACTCTACTCGGAAATACAGATGGTCCCTGACTTAACGATGATTTGACCTACAATGTGTTTGGACTTTATGTTGATGAAAGTGATAGGCACTTAGGAGAAAATGTACCTTGAATTTTAAATTTTGATCTTTTTCCGGGATGGTCGTATGTGGTGAGATACTGTTGTGATGCTGGCCAGTGATATTGAGCTGTAGCTCCAGTCAGCCAAGCAATAATGAGAAGAAACAACCCGACTCTACAATGCACTGTGTCTCTAACTAGGATGTTCAGTAGATCAGGAGCATTGGCTGCATTTTGAGCTTATAATGGGTCCCTAATGACATAACCTGATCCTAAGTCAAGGAGCATCTGTATGATCAAGAAGGGATTTTTTTTTTTATTTTAGCACAATTTTAAAAATTTAAAGCAATAAAAAAGAAAGAACACTGAAAAGAGAATAAAAGCACAACATATTATGTATGTATGAAAGGTGTGCGGGGGAGAGGGAGAGAGGGAGGGAGGGAAATCGAGAGAATTTTTTTCACTGTTCCTGTGATACCCTCCTTGAGGATACAAAGCCACTTGGGCATCTGGGCACTCATGCAGCCTCCTTCACTCTCAAATCATCCTTTCTTATAAAGGACAGCAGAGAACAAAGAGAACTCTCATTCCTGCTACATTTCTGAAAATATTTCCGGAACTAGGAGAAACTCTCCAGTAGAGCAAACTGTTTTTAAAAGGTTTCCCAAAGCGGGAAAAAAGCCGAAGGGTTTTTAGAATCTCCAGTTAGGGCTAATTTGGAAGAGAAAAATACCACTAATAAAGTTAATCCTTAATTTTAATTTTCTCTAGTCTGGCAAACAGACCCAAGCTTTCCATCAAAAAATTCAGCCTTTGGAAAATGTAAGCCAGCAGGGTAATGAGCTAATTTCCATTAAAACTAGTTTAATGTTATGCATTTTTTTTTCTGGTTTTGGACTGATTCATGTATTTCTTATTAAAATTCATTAAATAGGTTAGGCCCTGCAGTTCCTTTAGATAATTTGTTTAAGGTATTTGAAATAAAAGGGCAATTTTTCTTAATGAAACTGACCTAGGCTAAGAAACAACCCTTTCCTTAAGCAAGCATAAAAGATACACCTCTGGCCGCAGACATCACACCACTGTTTCCAAGCAATGGATTCAATGTGCAAAGAAAATTTCACATTAGTGGCCATTTTTGACCTGGGAATCCTTTTACTTTTTAAAATTTTTATGTGGTGGGATGAAATTTTCATGGCAATGCTTTAAAAATGATCCTTCTTACACTTTTAAAGAAAAATTTAAAACAAAACAATCACCATACAATCATTTTCAAATAGCCATGTCTCCTTTGACGTCTTCTAAAGAGAGCAATCTACCATTTCAAGTAATTTCAATGAGTATCTAAGAAGGGTAAGTCCACACGTGCTGTCTTCTGATACTCTCGGCTACATAAAGGTTAGATGCAGAAGAGA